>SEYY01016348.1:0-12520 GCA_009176605.1 Armadillidium nasatum
GGGGGCGATATTTTTTTTCCCAAAATTTTTTTTTTTTTTTTTATATATATATATATATATATATATATATATATATATATATATATATATATATATATATATATATATATATATATATATATATATATATATATACAATGCCTTGCAATTGCACGGTATATTAAGAAGTATAGGGTTAAAGATAGCTTTGTTCACTTATTATGTTTATTTCTTAAGCCTAATAGTACAGCACTATCAAATTTTCATCACCTTATTAAATATTCTATTTACTCTACAGCAGGACTTAGGCAAGGTTAATAATCATAAATCCTACAGTTTATAGAGCATTCACTACAAAGTATTGAAATTTAAAGCACTTCAAACCCACTTCATTCCCTTTATATTAAGCCTTATTTTCTTTCTCATAGAGCGATGCTCTCAGTACTTGCTTCTAGGCACGTTGATCTGGCGTCACTGCCTCTCTCTTCTCCTTCCTCCTTTGGCACGCACTCCTTTCAAAAGGCCCAATCACGCTCGGCTTTAATATCACCTGATATAAGTTTGAGGAGTCGTGTTTCATTTCAATATATATTATATATATATATATATATATATATATATATATATATATATATATATATATATATATATATATATATATATATATATATATATATAATATATATATAATCCTAAATAAGACGTAGAGTTCAAAAGAAGCAAATGTTGAGTTTATAGTTTGTGAAAGAGGTGAGAGGCACTTGGCATTGGTGCCAAATATTTTGACAGTGATGGAACTTTGTGTCTGGCATCATTAGATAAATCACTAATAATGGAATACAAAATAGATTTATTGTTAAAAGTTTTAGAGGAAATTTTTTTATGATATTTTTGTTTGTTTTCATTGTTGTTGTTGTTGTTGTTGAGGGTGGTGATAATGGTGGTTCTTTGATTAAAAACCATCTGTCTTCTGTCTGTTAGTTTTTTCGTTCTGTTATTGGCAATGATGATTCATCAAATACCTATTCTTCAAACACTTTATTTTGATACTCCAGGAGATCTTTCTTTCCTTTGAAAAGCGCAGGATTTTTCTTTTTTATTTCTCTTCTACCTTAAACATCTTTTAAAGACTTTAGTAAACCAAAATAATAAAGATAGATGTTTCTTGCAATAATTCTCTTATTATTTTTTATATTAAAAATTTTCTTTTTCTATTGACGTTTATGAAACTTTCCTCCTTATTTGCATCTCTAAAACCTCCTTTTTCCTTAATCTGTATGTAGGTCATATCAGTGTCTTAATTAATTTAGTCTTTTTTCTACTTTTAAATTAATTTTTACAATTGAGTTTTAACTAGAAGAGGAAAGTTTCTCCTTTTCTATTTTGTATTTTTTAAGTACTTTATTTTACCATGTTTGTTTAAATATGTTGTAAAAAGAAAAACTTGACTAGATTTTGCTACTCTCTACCAGTATTCCAGATCCTCCTGAAGATGAAAACTACATACAAGATCTTTTCTAGAACTTCCAATCCTTCTCCTTACCGTGTTACACTCTCTCTTTTTCTGGGTTTCTCCTATCACCTTTTTCAATATCCTGATTTATCATCACGAGTCTTCCTCAGAACTATCCCCGTCTTCGAAGAGGAAACGGCTTCAACACTTTGGCGTTATTTACTGGTCGTACCTTTTTGATTTCCCATGGAATTATTAATGCTTCGGTGGTAGAGCTCCGTCAAAGTGTGCAGAACCCATAACGAAAGTGATTTTCCCTAGTATGGAGGCGTACAATTCCTTTCCTTTCATCTATAACTATAAATCTTGGTTTAGCTCTGCTGGTTCTCTTATTATTCGTAGCAGAAATGCTGCCCTCAAGAATTTATGTCGTCTTCAATTTAAATGACTTGTGTGACTTATATTTCATCCCTGAATTGTCCCCTATATTGTAAAATGGTAATATGCCTAGCACTGTAAATTCTTTTAGGGATGTGATTTCTGCTATATCTGAAGTTATTTTTAAGAAGGTGTTTGGTGACTATGATTCTGATGTTAACTCTCTTTTGTTCTTAAGACTCTATCTTCCGAACCTGCACCAAACTTGATATACCGTTTCATCTCTACCTATCCACTCTGACTTTACCTTCCTACTTGGATATGCACGTGCAAAAAGAGGGAGACACTATTCAGCAATCTAACAGTTATTATTTCCAAAGTTTTCAAATCTATCCTTAAAGCGAAGATTTGGAAACCTCTTAGATATTTTAACCATACCTCTGATAAGCCGTATGGCTTCCGGAAAAAACGCTTAACTTGGGATTCCTTCTCTCCCTTCTCTTTGACTCTTGGTCCTTTGTTCTTCGGTATTTCAGTGAAATTTTTACTGTGACGCTAGAAGTATCGACATCTTCTGGCAGAATATGTCACAAAGCTTTGATTTCAAAACTTTCCACTTTCAGTATCTATCCTTTTCAATATTCCCTCTTTTTTCCTTTCCGGTCGTCCTATATAGTTGTTGAATACGGCCACAATTCATCTTTAAATCTTTGAATTGGGGTGTTCCTCGCAGTTCTGTTCTACCCTCAAATCTATTTCTGCTTTCCATTAATGACCTCTATCTGTCCTTTGATCCACATTTGTTGATGATTCCATCTTATTTCTTATTTCTCTTTGAAAGTAGCCCCAGTCAACTTCAAAGAGCTAATACTAGGAGGAAGACCTTAATGCAAAGAACTTCTGATCTTTCTATTATTTCTAATTGAGGTAGAAAAAGCACGATGGTTTTAATGCTTTAAAACTGTGTTCCTTCATCTATCTACTGGACATAATCTTGCAAACAACAATGAAATTTTTTTGGGGAAAAAACATAATTCAATCCTTGTTATAAAAAGAATTCTTGGTTTTTTTTCACATAATATTAAAAAAAAAAACTATTTCAATTACAACACAAACTTCTAAGTTGTCATACGATTTTCTTCACACTACCCCAGCTCTTACTCTTTATAGGAGAGCTGTTCGTTCTTGTATGAAAAACGCATAGATATCGGAGATTGTTCGATTTAAGCTACCTTCTTAGAAAGGTAGAGTTAAGGTTTTTTTGCCTTATTATTTCTCTATCTCTCACTGACTATCTCTAATACTATTGAACTGTTGTCACTCTCCTTTTATTTTTGTTTTTGCTACAAAAAGTGTTCTTCCGAACCCTTTAATCGCATACTTCTTTATTTGAGGAGGTCTAACTCTAGTAAGTCTATCTCCGCCCTATCACCCTTTTTCTCTCCTATTCACCTCATTCCAGACTTAATCGTCATAATCATTCCTAAATACGTGTAACGTTTGGAACATTTCGTTCTTCTATATTCCTCACTTCATTTGATTTAAACGTCGTTTATTGGTAAATGACTACCTTTGATTAATTGAATATGTAATAATATAATAATATAATGACGTTGGTTTCTTGTCTCTTTTCTATCGGTATTACAGCTGCAAATGCTCGTGAGAGCTGTATACTCGTATACCTCCACCTTTACGGCACCCTCGTAGCACAAGGGGTGCATTGTCTTGACATCAATTTTGCGTAGACATAGGCAACTCAAATCTTGTCCACTTTGGTGTCTCCTTCTTTCCTGCGACCTCTGTTTTGTGGAACTCTCTCCCATCTTCTGTGTTTCCTGCCTAATTTAATCTCAATTTATTTGAAGCCCACGTCTGCGCTCACCTAAGAAATTTGCGTTAGGTGAGATCTGCAGTTTTTTTTTTTTTTTTTTTTTTTTTTTCTACACCGCCTCCTTGAATAGGGCTTTGCCCGTGAGTGGTGGTGATGTGTAAAATATATATATATATATATATATATATATATATATATATATATATATATATATATATATATATATATATATATATATATATATATATATATATATATATATATATCCGGTGCGAGATTTGTTCTCATGCGTTGTCTCATGGAAGAAAAATTTCGAGAGCGAGAATAAAATTTGGAGATAAATATATTTCCTTTATATTTTTGTTATTTTAGTTGTAAAGAATACTATTGACAATTTTGAAGCCGATTACTGTCAAAAACCAAAAGTAACAAACAAACTTTAATGAAACTCTTTAAAAATTTAATTTCACCTTATTTCATTCTATTTTCTTCCTCAGTTATTCCGCTTATATTTGTTTCCATTACTGTGAAAAATCAATAGATTTACGCTCGGTGCAAGGAACTTGGGATTCTTGGAATCCGGAGTCGTTGAATGGTATAATTTTAATAGGAAATAATATTATTTTTTATTTATTATTTATGTTGTTTCAAATAAATATGAATATTTTATGTATTGAAACTTGAAATCCACGAAAACTAACCACTCAAAATAATCTCCATAATAGTTTGAGTTAAATGTCGACATTTTTAGGAATGAATAACTAACATTATATTTGAAGGCAAGCCAAGAGTAAATAAAATCAAAGCTAAAACTTTAATACTCATAGAGATAAAAAGGACTGATGAATCTCTTCCGTCAGAATTACTCCCACCCTTTTCCATTCAAAAACATATTTTTAAAAATAAAAATTATTATTGAGGTATTGGAAAACAGATTTAGAAACACTTGGATGCAGATTATTAATTTCACATCTATTCAAATCAAATACCGCCACGGATATTTAGTTTCATTTCGAGTAAATGTGAAGTTAATATATAATATATATATATATATATATATATATATATAATATATATATATATATATATATATATATAATATATATATATATATATATATATATATATATATATATATATATATATATATATATATATATATATATATATATATATATATATATATATATATATATATATATATATATAATATATATATATATATATAATATATATATATATATATATATATATATATATATATATATATATATATATATATATATATATATATATATATATATATATAATATATATATATATATATATATATATATATATAGGTGGGTCAAAAAATTTTTTTTAAAAACCACGGTGTGAACGGACGTCAGGATGATTTTGTAACATTATGTCAAATTATATGGCTATACGACACCCCCCCTACCCCTCGCACATTTCCCCCTCCTGAAAAATTAGAAAAATTAATAATAATACATCTTATTTCTTATAACATTAGCTCAGAGACTGATAATAAGATATAAGATGTATTCTTACATACGCACACATCAAAGACACACACACACACACACACACACACAAATACCCTTCACAAACCCCTATCCCCCAAGTTTAAGGGAAAATGAAAAAGAAATCAACTATATTTATAAATATCATCCCTTTATTTTTACTGTAGACTATATATATATATATATATATATATATATATATATATATATATATATATATATAATATATATATATATATATATATATATATATATATATATATATATATATACGTTAGGTATGATTATAATTAAAATATAAAATTAAGTTATTAATATTCAAATTTCAAAAAATAACCTTTTTATAAATGTAAATAGTTATTGTGACCAGTGTTTTTTGCCGTCGAATTAATTAAGTTGTTTTCCAGACTATATTACTTTCAAAATATACTCATGTCTTTTTTCATATCCAATTCTTACTAATGACGCTTCTGTTACCACATTCACTGCAGCTCTACACCCTTGCTTTGGCATAGAAACAATATATATATATATATATATATATATATATATATATATATATATATATATATATATATATATATATATATATATATATATATATATATATATATATATATATATATATATATATATATATATATATATATATATATAAAACTATTTCTCCTTTTTCACCTTGGTTGGGAGGCCAATCTGCACACACAAACCCTGTTTGTAGCGTCCTCTCTTCATAAGAAAGTTTGGTTGACGTTTGTCAAAGTATTTTTGTGTGAAAATATTTGTGGTGCGTATGGTGGGATAATAATGGGGATGAGAGTGGGGATCTTAGATAGTATTTTGTTTGGTTTTGGAATTGCAGCGCCAGAGATGTGTTGGATTTATTTTCTTGGAAGGAAAATTCTATAATTGTGTACCTAACATGTCTTGGTGATTTCTTATTGGAAGAATTTTTTTCTCTGTTTAGTTTTGAACTGGGGTAGTTTTTGTGCAATTGATTATGATTCGGGGTACTGAGATTTGGGTTTTGGGAGATTTTTGAGTCGCTATGACTGGGTACCATGTTGGTTGTGCATAATTTAATGTGAATTTTGTACACTCTTTATTTGCGATGTAAGGTTAATTGTAGCATTTGTTGAATTCGTTCGAACAGTCTTGTGCAAATCACTTTCCTGTTTGCCGAGTTATGTTTTGAATGTGAGATGAAGAGATGGAATGAGAATAATATGTGACTCCTTATATCTTTGGAGGCTTATTGAATGGAATCATTAAATTTGTTTAGTTTCACTATCGGTTGGACGGTAGATTGATGTTCGTTGGTAGTGATTAGAGTAATTAAAGATATTTCTGGAGACCTAACATTCTGCTGGAGAAAAGGTAGGTTTTTACCTATAGAATGTCGTTGGTGTTTGTGCGATGGCAGCTGCTAACAGATTGAAGAGAAGAAGAAGTTAAAAATGACTCCTTTGGAAAACTCAGTTTTAAAATTTTGTTGTTTTCCAAACATGTTTTTCTTTTGTAGGATATTTTATCTGTGCATGTGGATAAGAAATCAGAATTTCCCCCGAACCTAGACCATAATCGTTGACGGTCCAAATGGTCGACCATTATTTTTTTCAGTTTGAAGTGTCTACGAGCCGTATGTAAAAAAAAAAAAAAAAAAAAATTGTTTTTTTATTTTATTTATTATTATTATTATTATTATTATTATTATTATTATTATTATTATTATTATTATTATTATTATATTATTTTAGTTTTATCAATATGTAATCCTATTATTGTTATTTTTATTTTAGTTTTTATCAATATATAACCTTTTATTTAATATTATTATTATTATTATTATTATTATTATTATTATTATTATTATTATTATTATTTTATTGACATTTAGGCGTATCATTATTATTATCATTCTTTTGTTAATATTATTATTAGTAAATGTATGGCACTCGAACATTTGTTTACGGGGAGAGGAGCCCCCATTCCCACCGACCCGTGAGTAGTGAAGATTATTTGTTATTTTCAGGAACATCTATATACTATATAAGACCTCTCTCTCTCTCTCTCTCTCTATATATATATATATATATATATATATATATATATATATATATATATATATATATATATATATATATATATATATATATATATATATATATATATATATATAGTATACCGATTTAATCAATATCGATTTATTGTGTCAACCATTTGGACGAGTTGTGAAAAAATGTTGTCGACCGTTTGGAAGAACTAAAAAAGCTGTCGACCGTTTGGCGGGTCTACGATTTTGACTGCTTGACTCGTTTTTCAATTTGTCCTGTCGACCATTAGGGGTAGTCCCCTTTCCCACTGTGTTGTTAAATTTGTATAGTATTTATTTTATGAGGATATAGGTCTTGGGACGATGTCGAATTATCAATGTCAACGTCGAAATCAATTCCTGTGGATTGATAGAGTGTAATGTGTTAGGTCCGTTTTTGTTTTGAGGAATTGTGGTTAGAGCGGTGGAGACTGTGTGTGATATTTTAAAGTTGTGATGAAATACTGGTGAGAGTATGAGTAGTATTGGGTGTGATGTGTTATAAAAGTTTACGCAAATTGAAAGGAAGGGAATAGGACGGTATGAGGATGGTTTGTTAGGATCATTTCTTTGTTTTATTTTGTGTTTTTTTTTTATTATTGTTTGCATCCATGTTATTTAGATTAAGTTGAAATGAATAATTTATTGTATAATACGGTTAGGCTATCTATGGGTTTTATGTGTTTTGAATATGTGTTAGAAATGTTGACTGGACCCTTGGCTATGGAGTTTTTGAGTCATTTGATTAATAACAGAGTGTCTTTCGTAGTAAAATCAGTGGGTGGAATATGTTAGTTTAAGTTGTTTATTTTAGCCTCATTACGATTTTCCAATTGTTGTGGTGGGTTAGGTTTTAGGAGATATATGAGTACTACTGTGCGAGTATATTGAATTGTTGTTTTGTGGTGGGGAGGGTGTTGTTGTGATCTTTAAGTGCTTCGTTAAATTTTTTTTGGGGGTGTGTGGGGTCTGGGGGACATGTACTTCTATCATTTGGATTTGTTAAATTATTCCGTATATGATCTTTGAATATGTTAAATAATGAGCTGTTATTTAAATGAAAATATATGTAAGAATAACGTTATTGAGTTATATCTTTTCTTTATATATATATATATATATATATATATATATATATATATATATATATATATATATATATATATATATATATATATATATATATATATATATATATATATATATATATATATATATATATATATATATACAATTTCCATGGGTATGGAGGGGATGAAAGTTTCCCTGTATACTTTGGGTGTGTGTAGTTATATATTTTTTGATTTGTGTTAAAAGATTTTTTTTTTTTATTTAATTTTTATTCTTCTACTTGGTGCTGTGGTAAATTTGTCCTTTTTATATTTTTGCAGTTTGTGCATGTTATTATGGTTTTCTTGTCATAAATTGATTGGGTTATCATTTATGACAATATTATGAGGATGTAATGCAAAATTTAACCTATAATAAGTTACCGCAAACTTCCAAAATTAAGGATAGATTTAAAACTTTAGAAGAACGTAGGTTAAAGAAATAGTACAATAGTTAGAGGGTGAGAGGGTCCCCCTTCTTCGTACAGGCTGAATGAGCGCACGTTTCCGACAATAGGAAAGGTCGAAGTGGAGAGACAGAGACGAAATAGTTTACCAAGGTAGGGTGCAAGTTCAGAAACACAAGTTTTGAGAACCGCAGGAAGAATACCGTCAAGACTATACGCTTTCTTAGTGTTAAGCTCAGAGAGAGCAGAAATGACATCTTTAGAAGAAATTACAATGTTAGGCATAAATGAGTAGGAGGGGGATGAAAGAGGAGGAATAGCTCCGGAATTGTATAAAGTAGAGTTAGAGGCAAAAGTTTGAGAGAAGAGTTCAGCTTTACTAGAAGGTAAAATGGCAGTTGTGCCATCAGAAGAAACTAGAAGAGGGAAAGGGGAAGAAGCAAAGTTAGAGTTGAAATTTTTATTTTTATTTTTTTGCAAAATGCCAGACAGGGCGAGAGGAAGAACCAGAAAGATTATTGCATTTACGGCTGAGAAAAGTTTTCGTATCTTGAAAAATAGATTTTGCCCGATTATGGATGAAATATAAGTTGAATGAGTATCTGGATTTTGAAGACGACGGTAATCTCTGAAGGCAGCATCCCTGCGGCGAACAGCGCGAGAACAAGTAGAGTTAAACCAAGGTTTGTTAGGTTTATTAGAAGGGAAAGAATATGGAATGTACGCCTCCATGCCAGAGAGAATCACATCTGTTATGCACTTTGCACAATCCGAGGGACCCCTCCCACGAAAGAAGTAATCATTTATGGGAAATCAGTGAAGTACAACCTCATGTCAGACTAGTTAGCAGCACCGATGTGCCAGAAACGTCTCCTCGCCGAAAGCAGGACCGTCATGCGGAAGACTTGAAGAGACAGAACAAGATACGGAGATTAGAAAGTCATCGAATGAATCCAGAAGAGGAAAGAGTTTAATATTATAAGGAGAAGAATAATAGGTTAAGAAAAGATCAAGTATGTTGGGTTCATCACCAAGACGGTCAGGATACGGGTAGGGAGCTGCATCAACTGCTCAAGGTTGTCTGGATAGAAAAGTCGTATGTGAGTTCTCCGGCTGGATCGAACGGTAGGGTGATTGACTCACGTGCTTGAGGGCGCCGGTTCGATCCCACTTCGGATCCTAGGTATATACTACCTAAGAAAGTTCATCTCCTCGAATAGGCAATGCCCGTGAGATGTGAACTTTTTTTATTAAAAAAAAAAAAAAAAAAAAAAAAAAAAAAGGTGAACATTGAAATCACCTAAATTGATGATTTCGGAGAAAGGAGAAGAAGAAAGAGTGTGCTCTATTTTGGAGCTCAAATAGTCGAAGAATTTTTTATAGTCAATAGAATTAGGAGATAAATAGACAGAACAAATAAATTTAGTAGTAGAATTACGAGTGAGTTTAAGTCATAAAGTAGAGAATTCAGTAGACTACAATTTAGAACACATGAGAGCGAATAACATCGTTGCTCACATATGCGCAACATCCGCCTTTGGCTGAAAATTGAGGATAGAGACAGTAGGAGGTAACAGAATAAGGTTTGCTGTCAGCAAACTCAGGAACCTGAGTTTCGGTTAAGTACAAGAGATGAGGTTTAGAAGAAGAGAGAAGGTGTTCGACAAAGGGGAAATTAGAAAAAAGACTGAGTTTTACAGAAATTAATGAAAAAAGAACACCGTGCACCGGAAAGCTGAACGCGGGGTCCTGGCGACATTCCTCATCATCGGAGGCCGCCAACTCCCAAGTGTGATTAGTGAAGGTGGATAAGGGCATTATTTGGATGCCACCCCTCGAAGCATTTCCGAGGCTGAGTTTCGCCATTTTCTTTATTTTTTTTATAAAGGTAATGTAAGAGTAAGCGCTTTTAAATTTGTAGGAACATGTGAAGAAATGAGGTGGAGAGGTAGTGGGAGCATAGACACTCCAATATGAGGCGAGGGTACACTAAAGGCCCTCTGAGGAAGTGAAACATGTAATATACGCATTTTGCTTGAATTTTCTTTAACTCTTCTTGAGCCATGGTTGAATGATGAAAATGAGTGGCAATTGTGCGACATTTGAAAATGAGGTCGCTTATTTCCTTTTGTGAGTCTATTCCGCTTTTAATTGTTAACTGTATTTTATGTACTGTACAATCCAAATTTTTTAGCCAGAAAGGAAATGTGCTTTTTTTTCATGTTTGCTCCAGAATCGCGCATTACGCAATGAACGCTTACATCTTCCAATGTCTCATTTTTCCAACATTTGGTCAAATTTACTTGATATGTATTCTCCTGTGTACCGATCTTCTAAAGGTACAGCACCTTATACAATATTTATTGTTTCAAACTTCTTGTTGGTAGTATTATGCACAGTCAGGCTCAGTAACGACACCACAGCTGAGGTATCTGACCATACTTCTGTAGTGAAACAAATTAATTGTATTGCTTTATTCGTCAATTTTTATTTTTTTTTGAAAACAGATTCAATTCATGCATATGGAAAGAGTAGATTCGTGCTTCAGTTTGCATTGTGGAATAACTTCCCCATAATCTCGTGAATCCAAGTCTTCAAGCAACTTTTAAACTGATATTTCAAACTAATATCAAAAGATTCATCTATAAGCAAAGAAAAGGAAATTGTTTCTACCAGGTAAATCTATATCAAAAGAGCTAAGAAAGAAGGATTTTTCTTTAGAAGCAACAAAACTATGCACATCATAATTGACACTATGCAAAGATTTTAAATCTAAAAGTTTTTAGCTGCTTTAGAGCTAACATAACTACGCTGACTTCCCGAGTCGATTAAAGCTAATACTTTACATTGTTTACCTCTTAGATGCAAAGTATTTTCCACAAAGGGAAGAAGTTAGTTTTGTTCCCCATTACTATAGTTAATACAAAGGTAAGACATAGTCTTAACCATCATTCTTTTTAGAATGCCCCTTCTCACATAAAGCAGATATGTGGGTATGAAGGTTACAGTACATGCAAGCATAATCTAAAAAGTTATCATGATGACCAGGACAATCTTCTGTCGCATGCTTAGAACTAGAGCAAAATCTACAAATATTTAATTGATCACAGCGTTGTAATCTAGATTCAAGGTCCGGATAGGCCGGACATTTATTCATAGTATGACCTGCAGCACTACAAAATTTGCAAGGGAAAACACGATTGGATGCATTAGTTTTATTATGAACGTAATTAGATTTGGAAGATTTTTGGGTGGTCTTAAAGTTTTCTAGGGTAGCTTTAGTTTCACTATTACGGGAAAATTTATCATTACTACCTTTACTTTGGCTACCACTATTATTATTGGCAAATTTATTATACTTATAACCATTATTGTTATTCTTATTACCATTATTATAAGGCTTACCAAATCTATTATTCTTAAAGTTATTATCATGCTTAGGCTGATGCTGTGGTCTTTGCCCTAACTCCAAGCGTTTTAGTAAAGTAGGGAGAATGATTCAAAAACTTCTAGGATACTAGGGTAATTGTTTTGGACTTTCTCAATAAGCGCATTCTTGAATTTTGGAGGTAACTTATAAATTATCATAGAACTAATCATTTTAAAACCTGGTGTCTCGGGTACAAGGAAATCAAAACCATATGACTTAAGGTCATAGGTCAAAACTTTCATTTCATTAAGATAACCCTTCAAAGCTGCTAAATTATTTTCTGGCGGAGCACGGATTTCATATAACTGTTGAAAA
>SEYY01016349.1:2500-7500 GCA_009176605.1 Armadillidium nasatum
AATTTTTTTATCTATAATTTTTATATCTTCATCTATTATCTTTATCTTTTGGATATTATATCTATTATAACTTTGTTTTGATCGTCATCTCTATCTATTGCCTTTTTTGTATATATTTTTATTTTAACTTTTTAAACTTTATCTATTATCTTTTCCTTTGAAATATTGTATCTATTACCCGCATATCTTTATCTATCGTCTTTAAATCTTTTTCTATTATCTTCATTTTTTTATCAATTATTATTTTTATCTTTCAAAATATTTTATTATTACTTTATATCTTTATCAATTATCATTTTTATCTATTACTTTTAAATCTTTATCTATTATCTTCATCTCTTTATCAATTATAATTTCATCTTTTAAAATATATAATCTATTATCTTTATCTCTTTATTAATTATCATTTTTATCTTTTGAAATATTTTATCTATTACTTATATCTTTATCAATTTTCAATAATAATAATAATAATAATAAAATAATAATAATAATAAAATAATAATAATAATAATAATAATAATAAAATGTAAAATAAAATAATAATAATAATAATAATAATAATAATAATAATAATAATAATAATAATATATAATAATAATAATAATAATAATAATAATAATAATAATAATAATAATAAAAATAATATTATTTAATAATAATAATAATAATAATAATAATAACAATAATGCCCAATAAGGTATTTTTGATTTACCTAATTTTTGAATTTTTGTATTTCTCATCATTTTAAATTAAAAATTTTTAAAAAATTGAAAATTAAAAAATAAAAAATAAAAAAATAAAAATTTAAAAACATTTTATTGAAACTTTTTTTTTAAATATATTATTAAAATGTAATAATGATAATAATAATAATATTGATAATAAAAAAAATAATAATAATATATTACATTAATAAAATAATAGCAATAATAAGAATATTAAAAATAATCATAACAATAATAAATAATACTCAAAGTAATAATAATAATAATAATAATTATTATATTATTAATATTAATAATAATAATTAATAATCAAACAATATATAACAATACTCAAATAATAATATAATAATAATAGTAATAATAATGTATAATAATCATCTTAAGTGTATTCAGTTAAAAAGGAAAAAATTCGAAATGCAAGTTTTCTAACTTTAAATTAACAATTAAAATTATAAATATATCTTTAACGTTATATATATATATATATATATATATATATATATATATATATATATATATATATATATATATATATATATATATATATATATATATATATATATATATATATATATATATATATATAATATATATATATATATATATAATATATATATATATATATATATATATATATATATATATATATATATATATATATATATATATATATATATATATATATATATATATATATATATATATATATATTATAATTATGCGACATATTTAAAGGTTATGTACTTGTGTTGTGCGTGTGTATTTCTGTATTTCTGTATGTGTGGGTGTGTGTATGTGTGTGTGTGTGTGTAAATTTTATTGCCCCAAAAAACCTACATCTTCTTCATTTAAAATTACTATAGTGAGCCATACAAGAACTTTTATAAAAGATTATTTTTCAAAGAAGTAGCAATTATTAACAAAACTTAAAAAAAATAAAATAAAGTTTGACAATTATATAATAATAAAAAAAAGGTCAATTACATTCTCAATATTTTGCTTCACAAAAGATAAAAAAATAAAAGAAGAAAAAAAAAAAAATTTAATTCTACTCATTCAAAAAGGTGTGTAGTACAAAAAGTTTTCAGAAGGAGTCTTTTTTTTTAACTTGTCTCTCTTTATGAGAGTACATTTCTCTATTTTTTAATTAAAGGTTATTATTCTTTTTCCCTTTTTTTCCCCTTTTTTTTCCTTCTTAATATAATTAATCTTAACTTTTATAAGACTTTTTTCTGGAAGAAAAACATGAGAGGAAGAGATTAACGGGAAAACTGCTTTTCAAAACTTTAGCAATCAAAGCATTCGGGGACTACTACTACTTCTTATTATTATTATTCTTCTTCTTCTTCTTCTTCTTCTTCTTCTTCTTCTTCTTCTTCTTCTTCTTCTTCTTCTTCTTCTTCTTCTTCTTCTTCTTCTTCTTCTTCTTCTTCTTCTTCTTCTTCTTCTTCTTCTTCTTCTTCTTCTTCTTCTTCTTCTTCTTCTTCTTCTTCTTCTTCTTCTTCTTCTTCTTCTTCTTCTTCTTCTTCTTCTTCTTCTTCTTCTTCTTCTTCTTCTTCTTCTTCTTCTTCTTTCTTCTTCTTCTTCTTCTTTCTTCTTCTTCTTCTTCTTCTTCTTCTTCTTCTTCTTCTTCTTCTTCTTCTTCTTCTTCTTCTTCTTCTTCTTCTTCTTCTCTCTTCTCTTCTTCTTCTTCTTCTTCTTCTTCTTCTTCTTCTTCTTCTTCTTCTTCTTCTTCTTATTATTATTATTATTATTATTATTATTATTATTATTATTATTATTATTATTATTATTATTATTATTATTATTATTATTATTATTATTATTATTATTATTATTATTATTATTATTATTATTATATCATTATATTATTATTATTATTATTATTATTATTATTATTATTATTATTATTATATCATTATAGACATTACTATTATTATTATTTTTATGATACAGAAATATTATATCAACTAATATTATTAGCAAGCTTTACAAAATTCTTCAAATATTCTAAAAGCATCAGCTTCGCACCAGAAGGTTTCAGCTTCAGAGGAGGGTAAAAATAGCTGAATGTCGTCAGAAAGAAGTTAAAAAGTGAAAAAAAAGGTTAACATTTTCTTTCACTGTAATAATGCCAGAAAGAGTGAGGGAGTTAGAGTAAAATTTGCCAGAAATATTATTGGATTTTCTATTGAGAAATTTAAGGTAAAAAATATAGAGATTACACTGCAAAAATTGTCCTAACGAATCGTTGGGACAAGTAGCAAAAATGTCACAACAAATTTTTTCATTTATTTTTTTTATTAGAAAATAAAAATAAATATAGTGAAGAGACTTTCTTACGCTTAACATGTCTTTTCTCTATTGAAAATTTGAAAATTTTACCGTTACATTATTACCAATTGTCCCAACGATTCGTTAGGACAATTTTTAAAGTGTAGAAACGCACAAGAGTCTATTAAGACTGTTTCAGTCAATGTTAATAATCTTCTAACCAAACATACAATCCAGGTGACTAACCAAACATGTATAGTAGCAAAATGTCTAACTACTAGTTACTAGTACCACGGAGAATAGATATTGAGATATTGATCGATAAGTTGCTTGAGTCTGTGAAACTTGATGATAAAGGCAGTCCTGAAACCACCATCCCTTCAGAAAGAGAAAAGGGAGTACTCCATGCCAGAGAGAATCACCCCAACTTCGAGAAATCCCTCAAACTCTGCCCTGAAACAGTAAATAATATGATATATAATATATATATATATAATATATATATATATATATATATATATATATATATATATATATATATATATATATATATATATATATATATATATATATATATATATATATATATATCCACTAAAACCATTGTTACTAGTTCTGCAAATGCAGCTACCAGTTTTTCCGGTTCTCCTGTTACCACTAGATATATTTGCAGAACTATACAAATACCATTACTTTAATACTACTACTACCACTACTACTACTACCACAACAACTACTACTCCTACTACTATCACTACCACTACTATTACTACTACCACAACAACTACTGCTCCTACTACTATCACTACTACCACTACTACTACTACAACTACTTCAACTAGTACTATTGCTACTACTACTACCACTACTACTTCTATTACTACTACCACTACTACTGCTACTGTTGTTACTACTACTACTACCACCACTACTACTGTTACTGCTACTTCAACTACTACTATACTATTACTACTACTACTACTACAATCGTTACTGACACTACAAGAATTGTTTTCTAGTTAAAGTCTTTTTCCAAATTCTGCTGAAAATCTTAGATGGTTCCCACACCCCTCTACCCCTCACACCTCCCCACCCCCCACTCTGAATAAAAGATCTCCCCCATCAGGGTTCGTAACCCTATTCTTTGTCCTTCTTCTTCCCCAACTTTCATTTCCACCCCTCTCCCCCACCCCCACACCCCACTCTGAATAAAAGATATCACCCCATCAGGGTTCGTAACCCTATTCTTTGTCCTTCTTCTTCCCAACTTTCATTTCCACCCCTCTCCCCCACCCCCACACCCCACTCTGAATAAAAGATATCCCCCATCAGGGTTCGTAACCCTATTCTTTGTCCTTCTTCCCCAACTTTCATTTCTATCCCCTCTCCCCCACCTCCCACTCTGAATAAAAGACGTCACCCCATGAGTGTTCGTAACCCTATTATTTGTCCTTTTTCTTCCCCAACTTTCATTCCCCCTCCCTCTCCCCCAGACTTCGTTTATCAAAACCAAATCTTTTCAACTTTTGAAAAAAAAAAAAAAAATCAAAAAGTTTCAAATTGATGAAAAAAAAATTTTTCTTAAAAAATTTGTTTTTCGTTTCGAAATTATCAAATTTTTTTTTATTTTTCACTTCAAATTTTTAACTTTATTTTTCCATTTGTTGTTGCTGTTTGTTCTTGTTTATTTTTTTTGATGTTGTTGTTGTTGTTGTTGTTGTTGTTGTTGTTGTTGTTGTTGTTGTTGTTGTTGTTGTTGTTGTTGTTGTTCTTCTTCTTCTTCTTCTTCTTCTTCTTCTTCTTCTTCTTCTTTTTTCTTCTTCTTCTTCTTCTTCTTTTCTTTTTCTTCTTTTATTTATAAAATCTTTAAATTATGTTATTTTTTCTTTTATTAAACATAAAAGTTTTGTTCTATATTGACAAATGACTAATTCATATGGGAAGCGATGCATGGCAAAAAACTTTGCTTATTGTAGGCGCGCAAACGCGCCACAGTTA
>SEYY01016349.1:12500-25000 GCA_009176605.1 Armadillidium nasatum
TATATATATATATGGTAATGTATAAAATATTTTAAAGATAAAAAATCAATAGAAAAAGATAATAGATTTAAAGATCATAATGTTCTGAAGGAAAATACAAAAATAGGTAAAGATAAAAATGTAATAGATAAAGCTATAGTGGTAATTTGTTTTAAAGAAAAAGATAATAGGTAAGGGTATAAAAGTAATAGATTAATTATCTATTGTAAAAACATAAGAGATAAAGATATAAAAGTAATAGATAAATTATTTTTAAAAAGATAATAGATAAGGGTGTAAAGATAGTAGATAAAATAGTTTAAAGATAAAGATAATAGATAAAGGATTAAAAGTAATAGATAAATTACTTTTAAAAAGATAATAGATAAGGGTGTAAAGATAGTTGATAAAATAGTTTAAAGATAAAAATAATAGATAAAGGATTAAAGTTAGTAGATAAAAATAGTTTAAAGATAAATGTAATATAGATAAAGATATAAGGGTAGTAAATAAAATAACTTAAAGATTAAGATTATAGATAAAACATTTTAAAAATAGAGATAATAGATAAAGATATGAGATAAAGACGTAAAGGTAATATATAGTATATTTTTAACAAAAAGGAATATATATATATATATATATATATATATATATATATATATATATATATATATATATATATATATATATATATATATATATAATATATATATATATATATATATATATAATGTGAATCTTAACATAATTTCTTTAGCAATAAAAGAGATACTTCGAAGTCATTATGTTGCATCGTTACATTATTTCTAGTAAGGAGGAGTGGGAGGATGAAAGGGAGGGGGGGAAGGGTAAGATAAGATCTGGGGGAAAAGAAGGGGAATTCAAAGATGGGGGAGAAAAGAAAGAATAAGGAATCCCCCACATGTGTGATTTCATTGCTTTGTTTAAAGTTTTTTAAATTTGTTTTTTTCTTAGTTCAGCTTTTGTAAATAGGTGAAGGAGACATTGGAACGGAATGACATGAGATAAGAGTACTTAGAGAAGAAGAAAAAGAAAAAAGAAGAAGAAAAAAGAAAAAGAAGAAAAAGAAAAAGAAGAAGAAAAAAAGAAGAAGAAGAAGAAAAAGAAGAAAGAAGAAGAAGAAGAAGAAGAAGAAGAAGAAGAAGAAGAAGAAGAAGAAGAAGAAGAACAACAACAACAACAACAACAACAACAACAACAACAAAAAGAAAAGAAGAAGAAAAAGGAAAAGAAGAAAAACAAGAAGAACAAGAGGAAGAAGAAAGAAGAAGAAAAAAGAAGAAGAAAAAAGAAGATAAAAAGAAAGAAGAAGAAAAAGAAGAAGAAGAAGAAGAAGAAGAAGAAGAAGAAGAAGAAGAAGAAGAAAAAACAAAAACATATACAATATATTGATCTCTCTAATATAAACCTTTTTCTTCTAATCATAATTAAACACCTAAAATCTTTCCTCAATTTGAATTACTGTAAATAGAAGTGATTTTTCCTTTTCCTCAGAAATACAAATTGTTATACGTGACTTTGGAATGCTGACATCAGCAGTTTAAAAATTATATATATATATATATAATATATATATATATATATATATATATATATATATATATATATATATATATATATAATATATATATATATATATATATATATATATATATATATATTATATAATATATATATATATATATATATATATATATATATATATATATATATATATATATATATATATATATATATATATATATATATATATATATATATATATATATATATATATATATATATATATAATATATTATATATATATATATATATATATATATATATATATATAATATATATATATATATATATATATATATATATATATATATATATATATATATATATATATATATATATATATATATATATATATATATATATATATATATATATATATATATATATATATATATATATATATGTAATTTAAGCTCTGGTGGGCAAATTTCAGAGGCATATTAAAATTTTAGAGTTGGGAGAAACCGGAAAGTCTGGTCAAGTCAAAGGCTGACATGTTCCGAATGAACGCTTATCTATTTAGGTAAATAGATAAAGGTAGTGTTTTCCAGACCTTTATCAGTAGAGTACATGCAAGATTGAGCATAGCGGTTAAGTCTTGGGTTGGAGAGTTGTACAGAGAAAAGATGAGACTGTGTAGAAAGGCGTGTCGTACGAGCCCTTCTCAATGGAGGAAGTATGTAACCTGAGAGTTCAGAAGAGCAATGTCCATTGTAATAGCTATAGTATATAGAAAGAGTGACGCAACAATTCGACGGGCAGAAAGAGACAGGAGAGAATTAGTGAGAGGGGAAGAGATGATAAGACGAAAAGCCCTAGTCTCTACCTTTTCAAGAAGAGCTACATGAGTGGAAACACTCAAGATGTGTGAGGCTTACTCCATACAGGCGCCTCAGAACATCAAACATCTTAGAAGCTTATTTAGAAAGAGAAGTAAAGTGATCTTTCCAAGAAAGATCACGAGAGAAAGAAACACCGACAAATATAAGGATATATATATATATATATATATATATATATATATATATATATATATATATATATATATATATATATATATATATATATATATATATATATATATATATATATATATATATATATATAATATATATATATATATATATATATATATATATATATATATATATATATATATATATATATATATTATCGAATGAAGATGTCATTGTTGGTTGTGTGGAGGATTATGTCGAGTAGAGAGATTGAGGAACTGAGTTTTTGAGGCACTGAAGACGACCATGTTTTCTTTACCCCAATTTGAAACACATGAAAGATCAGAGATTAGTTGCTGAAAGGCTGACCTCCTTGCTTCTATTAACTGCTGTTGCGAGGGAAGTCCTTCAAATTGAAAGAAGTAATTAAGGGCGGAGTCATCGGCATAGGAGTGGATAGGAGATGAAGTAATAGAATGAAGGTCATTAATGAAAAGTAGAAAAAAAAATTGGGGATAGAACAGAACCTTGAGGAACACCACTATTTATTTTTGGAGAATGAACTGTGGCCGTTTACAATAATTGCTACAGAACGATCAGAAAAAAAATCAGAGAGAAGGCCACAGAGAGAAGGATAGATTTCGAAAGAGGGAAGTTTGGAAATCAAAGATTTGTGCCCGACTTAATCGAAAGCTTTCGATATGTCTAGCGCAACAGCGAAAGATTCACCGAAATACCGAAGAGCGGAAGATCCAAGAGTCGGAGAGAAGGGAAAGATCATCAGAAGATCGTTCTTTACGAAAGTTATACTGGCGATCAGAGATAAGATTTGAGGAATTGAGATGTTTCCAAATCTTCCTGTTAAGGATAGATTCGAAAACTTTAGAAAGAATGGAGGGTAAGGAAATGGGAAGATAGTTGGAGGGTTGAGAGGGGTCTTCCTTCTTCAGCTCAACGAATGCACGTTTCCAGAAAGAAGGGAAGGTAGAAGTAGAAAGACATAGACGAAATAGTTTACCAAGGCAGGGTGCAAGCTCGGAAGCACAAGTTTTGAGAACCACAGGGGAGGATAACATCAGGACTGTACGCCTTCCTAGTGTTAAGCTCAGAGAGAGCAGAAATCACATCTTTAGAAGAAATTACAATTTTAAACACAAATGAGTTAGATAGGGTTGAAGGAGGAGGAATAGCTCCGGAATCGTCTAAGGTTGAATTAGAAGCAAAAGTTTGAGTGAAGAGTTCAGCTTTAGAGGAAGGCAAAACGGCAGTTGAACCGTCAGAAGATACTAGAGGAGGGAAAGAGGAAGAAGCAAAGTTAGAGTTGACATTTTTTGCAAAATGCCAGAAAGGGCGAGAGGAAAAGGAACCAGAAAGATTCCAGGATGAATTATAAGTAGCGTGAGTTTCTGGAGTTTGAAGACGACGGTAATCCCTGAAGGCTGCATCCCTGCGTCGGATAGCACGAGAACAAGCAGCGTTAAACCAAGGTTTATCAAGTTATATATATATATATATATATATATATATATATATATATATATATATATATATATATATATATATATATATTATATATATAATATATATATATATATATATATATATATATATATATATATATATATATATATATATATATATATATATATATATATATATATATATATATATATATATATATATATATATATATATATATAATATATATATATATATATATAGTAAAGAAATTAAATTCCAACTAAAAAACTTTTTCCCCCTTAAAAGATTTTTACCCCCTAAAAAAATACTTTTCAACCTAAAAATATTTTCATCTTAAAGAATTTTTTTTTTTTTACCTAAAAATAATGAACTAAATCGGATTAAGATTTTTTTTTGTTTTAATATTAAATAAAAAAACATTACTTTATGATTATTATATAAAGAAGTATTCAAATATTCAATTTTTAAAATGAATTTATATTAAAAGCAGTTTCAATACCATAATTATATATATATATATATATATATATATATATATATATATATATATATATATATATATATATATATATATATATATATATATATAATATATATATATATATATATATATATATATATATATATATATATATATATATATAGAGATGGATTGAAGTATCGGTAATTTTATATTTTATCGGTATCGGTATCGGCAAAAAATGACCGATACCGATACCAGATTTTTTAAAAGAAATTTAAACCAATTGGCTTACATTTTATTCGAATGTTCAAGTTTCGAATACCACGAAACATTGTTTTTCTTGATTTTCCAAATTTTTCAATTAATTAATTACTAATTAACCGTTAATTTAAATTTTTTGGCTTATATTCTATATCTCTTTAACTACAGATCCGATTTTGGTCAAATTAGGACAGTTAACTCTTTGTACAGCATAGATCATTTTTTATACTTAATTATTCATTTATTTAATTACTTAATTAAATTAAATTATGTAATTTTTCATTAATATTACGTAATATTTTGCCACGTCACTTCCCGTTAATTTTGTTTCCAGAACATTGAAATGTTTGTTAAAATGCACAAAACTGCTTTTCCATTTATTTTCACGTTATTTCCTTCATAACATTTGTTTTGTTTTCTTAAATAGTTTATTTTCATTTTTTATTTTAATTATATTATATCCATTTATAACCTATATATATATATATATATATATATATATATATATATATATATATATATATATATATATATATATATATATATATATATATATATATATATATATATATATATATATATATATATATATATATATATATATATATATATATATATATATATATATATATATATATATATATATATATATATATATATATATATATATATATATATATATATATATATATATATATATATATATATATATATATATATATATTATATATATTTTTTTTTTTTTTTTTTTTTTTTTTTTTTTTTTTTTTTTTTTTTTTTTTTTTTTTTAATATTATTTAATATTTATAATTGTAATAATTTTTTTTTAGATAAATTTAATAATTTAAATTTTGTTATTAAAAATATAAAAATTAAATTAAAAATATATTAAAAATATCATTGGAAATGCCCCACGGGAGTCGTCGATATTTATTATTGAAAAAAAAACGATAATTTCTTTTTTCCGTGATTTTAAATTAATAGATTAGCATAGAAATTAGTATATGTTAATAATTCAAATAATTAATGTATATCAATGAGTTTGAGATGAAGGAAATTAATTATTAATATTTCTTGTTCCAATAATATTAATGGATAGTATTCAGCTTGCAGCCATAGTCTTTAAAAAAATTAGTAACGGAATAGTTGGTAATGTTATCTAATTATTAGATAGAGAGAAAAATATGAATTTGATTTTTTAAATTTTTTTTCATTTTTATTCTTCGTTTATTTCGATGTAAAAGTTTAGTATTAATTTATTTACATAATTGCATTAACAGTAATATGCTTTGGTTAGGTTAAGCCTTAAAGTCAAGGTTAGATTAAGTCAAAATAGTTTGTTAGAAATAATAATTTGTTATATCTAAATAAAGAGAAAGGTGAAGCAAGCTCAAAAAAAAAAAAAAAAAAAAAAAAAGATGAATTTTATCAGGATAAAAAACGTATATAAATGTATATGTTTTATTCTGTTTTCATGACAAATATTAGAGTTACTATCTTTACAAAGTTAAAATATTTTAATAAAGGTCCAAAATATCTTTGCCGCATGGTTTATTTTTTAATTATATGATGTTTTCAGATTTATTAATTTATATGATTGTTTAAGTTACTTAATTGATTGATCAAAGTAAATACACTGCAAAAATTGTCCTAACGAATCGTTGGGACAAGTGGCAAAAATGTTAGAGTAAAAATTTCAATAGAGGAAAGAAATGTTAAATAGTAGAAAGTCGCTTCACCGATTTATATTCTTATAAGGAAAAAAAAACTGGAAACATTTAATGTGACATTTTTGCCACGTGTTCCAACGATTCGTTAGGAGAAATTTTTGCAGTGTAATAACATATTTATAATTATTACTATTCCTAATGGTTTGGCTACATCCGAATGTAAATCCAGATTTCCGTGGAACGCATCCATTTCATATTAATTTATTACTATTCCTGAAAGTTTGGCTACATCCGAATGTAAATCCAGATTTCCGTGGAACGCATCCATTTCGTTGTTAATTTATTAAGCACCAAACACATCCCATTTTCTTTAATGTAAATGAAAACCATTTTCTATAATTAAAAAAAAGGGGGAAATTCAATTTTAAAATTAAAACGCCATCTTCATTTAAAAAAAAAAAAAAAAAAAAAAAAAAAAAAAAAAAAAAAAAAACATCAGTTTTTCCCTTTAAAAAAAAAAAATTAAAATTAATACCGTAAATTTTAAATTTTCTAATTAATTTTTTATATTTTCTTCGGTCATTTCGTTCTATAAAATTAGGGTAAATTAATTAATTGTTATTGATAGGCAAATAGAAAACGAGAAAAACGTGAAAGAAAACGGATTTTTTTCTTGCAGAACTATTATAAATTAAGTTTAATATTTTTTTTTTTTTTGCTTATTTTTTTTTTTTTTAAAATATATTTTTTATTGTTTTATGTTTAAAATTTAATTTTTAAATTTTTTTATTAATTAAAAAATAATAATATATATATATATATATATATATATATATATATATATATATATATATATATATATATATATATATATATATATATATATTATATATATATATATATATATATATATATATATATATATATATATATATATATATATATATATATATATATATATATTCTGGTGGGCAAACACCAGAGATATACTGATTTTCACCAGAGTTTCGGAAATACTGGAACTCTGGTCAAGTTAGAGGTCGACATGTCCCGAAACCCGGTTTTTGAAGGTGAGCAAGAATGTCAAAGGAAGTTGAAAAAAAGATAAAGGAAGTGTGTTCCAGACTTTACCAGTAGAGTACATGTAAGAAAGAGCATAACTGTTAAGTCTGGGGTCGGAGAGTTGGACACAGAAAAGATGAAACTGCTTAGAAAGATGTGTCTCACGAGCCCTTCTCAATGGAGGAGGTATGCGACGTGAGAGTTCAGAAGAGTAATGTCCATTGTAATAACGATAGTATAGAGAGAGTGACGCAACGGGCAGAAAGAGACTGTAGAGAATTAGTTAGAGTAGGAGAGTTGATACGAATATATATATATATATATATATATATATATATATATATATATATATATATATATAATATATATATATTATATATATATATATATATATATATATATATATATATATATATATATATATATATATATATATATATATATATATATATATATATATATATATATATATATATATATATATATGTATATATATATATATATATAATATATAAGAGCATTTTGAAGTAAGAACTCTTGTAAAATTTTCCTTCTTGATTTTGTTTTCCCTCTTTAGATTGACAAACGGAAAAAAATGAAGAAAACAAGAAGAAAGGAAGGAGGTAAAGGGAGGGGGGAACGTCAAAGGGAGGGAGGGTTCCCAAGCACCCACAAGAAGGGGTTATTTCCACCTCTCTCTTTCTATTCTCCGGTAACATCAACAAATAAGTTCAAATTGATCATGAATAGCGTCTCAAATTTCAAAGTTGTTGCTTAGAAAAGGACAAATAGGACAGATTGAATGAAGAGGACAAATTAGGACAAAAGGACAAATTAGGATAAAAGGACAAATAATTATAGGACAAATTAGGACAAAAGGACAAATAATTAGAGGACAAATTGAAAAAAAAAGTAATTTGAGAAAGCTTTGATTATTTCCCGATAAAAATAAAAATATAAATAATGTTTTTAATACAAGTGTGTGTGTGTTTGAGTTTTTTTTTGTGTTTATCTGTTATACTTACATAGACCTACATAATAATACATACATTCAAACATACACACATATGTAACGTTTGTGTGTGCATCCGTCTATTAATACATGCATAAATGCTGAATATATTAATGTATGTGTGTATGTATGTATTTATGAGTATGTATGTATTTGTATGCATACGTATGTATGTATTTATGTATGTATGTATGTATGTATGTTTGTATATATGTATGTATGTATGAATGTATGTATATATGTATGAACGTATTGAGGTATGTATATATTTGCTTGAATGTTTGTTAGTGAGTTTGTAGGTAAGTGTGTATATGTGTATGTACGTATGAATGATGTATGTGCATATGAATGTATATACGTAGAATACTCACAAAGTTTTATTTGACGTACAGAAGACATTTCTTATATTTTATTTAATTAATTAGAAACGAAAATTAATTATCTAATTTTCTCATTCTGTCTCTCTCTCTTTTTGTCTCTGTCTATTTCTGTCTCTATCTATTCTTTCTGTGTCTCTCTCTTTACGTATGTCTCTCTGTCTACCTCTGTGTTTCTATCTTCTTTCTGTATCTCTCTTTTCGTCTGTCTCTCTGTCTATAATCTGTGTCTCTATCTATTCTTTCAGTATCTCTCTTCTCTCTATCTTTCTCTGTCTACCTCTGTGTCTCTCTCTAATCTTTATGTATCTCTCTTCTCTCTGTCATTCTCTGTTTATCTCTGTCTTTATCTAATTTTTTTGTATTTCTCTTTTTGTTTCTGTTTCACTCTGTCTCTCTTTGTGTCTTTGTCTCTATATAATCTCTCTCTCCTTCCTCTATTTCTGTTCATCTCTGTCTTTTTTCTGTCTCTGACTGTCTCTCACTCTATTTTCATCTCCTAATCTCCTCTCCCTTTCTCTTTCTTACCTATCCCACTCCCACACTCTTTCTCCATTTCTTTTTCACTCTTATTTTTCTTCTTACTCTATCTTTTTCACTTTCCTTTTATCCCCTTCTTTTTCTTTCTTTTATTATATCTTCTCTTTCCCTTCCTCTTCTCTCTCCTTCCATTCTCCTCTCTCTCCCTCTATATGGTTTCCTTCATTTTTACTTTCTCTCTCTCTCTCTCACTTTAGGTAATTAACGATTTTATAAATCTATTTTTTTCACGTTTCAATATCTATAGACTTTTCTTCCCCCCATTCATTATTCACAATGAATAACATTGAAATTATAAAGACATATCCCCCAACTTTAGGAAACACTTGGGAGGGGGTGAAGACATCCTCTCACGTAAGGGAATAGTTGGGGGTTGGGGTTCGATTCCCGTGAACAGCGATTATTATTTTTCACAAAGATAGGACGAGTATCTTAATTTAAGAGATAAATAAGTACTTAAAATGGGCTCTTAGTGATGGGGTGGGGTATGAAAAGGAGGAAGAAAATGGGGGAGGAAGATGGGGGACTTGTTTGTGGGGGTGGGAAGAGAAGAGGGAGGGGGAAAGAAATTTTTCAGGGGACCGGGGTCAAAGTTTTCAATTTGGGAAAAATTGTTTCTGGAATAGAACAACTTTTTCCCATTCAAATGGATCAAAACTTCAAAATCCTGAAAAAATTCCATAGCTTACACTCTCACACACATACACAAACAAATTCACAAACACCAAAATAGAAATACATATACATACACAAGCCTTTATGTGTCTCTCTCTCTGTTTGTCTGTCTCTCTGTCTACCTCTGTGTCTCTATCTAATCTTTCTATATCTCTCATATCTGTCTTTCTCTATCTACCTCTGTGTCTCTATCTAATCTTTCTGTATCTCTCTTATATCTGTCTTTCTCTATCTACCTCTGTGTCTCTATCTAATCTATCTGCATCTCTCTTCTCTCTGTCTTTCTCTGTCTTGCACACATACACACACACATACACACACACACACGCACACACACACACAGTCACTCTGAGGTCTCACCAACAGCTAAGAAGTCAGTCAAATGCTGCAGGTAGATATTTTTTAATACCTATTGAAATTCAGATTTACGGAATAAGAGTCATATTCAAAGCCGGAGCTAGAGCCGGAGCAGCAAAAGATTTTAGATAGAGCAGGACCCATCGACGGAGCTATCGCAGGATCTGGAGCAGCATTAAATAAAACTTATGTTCTGACTATGACGGAAACAACATAATTTTTAAGGAGTCTGAGTTGATAAATTTAAAAATGGTGAATCTGGAGCAGATGCCGGAGCCGGAGCCGGAGCCGGAGCAGATGTCGGAGCCGGAGCGGAGTCGGAGTCGGAGCGAAAGTTAATTTATCAGTTCCGTAGTTCTTGTTATTATTATATGGATATAAAAAGCCAATATATATATATATATATATATATATATATATAATATATAATATATATATATATATATATATATATATATATATATATATATATATATATATATATATATATATATATATATATATATATATACATATATAATATATATATATATATATATATATATATATATATATATATATATATATATACAAATATATATATAATATATATATATATATTAAAATATATATTTATATTTATATTTATATATTATTATATTATTAAATTATTTTTCCATTTGATTTTCTGTTTATAAAAGATTTTAAAATTTGAATATTTTATTTTTCTTGTTTGTGTTAATGTGTGCACACAAACACACATACATACACACATAAACACACATACATTCACACAAACACACACTCTAATATACACACAAACACGTATATACACACAAAAACATATGTACACACACAAACACACACTCTAATATACACACAAACACACACTCATATATACACACACAAACACGTATATACACACAAAAACACACATATATATATACACACACACAAACAAATATATCCACATTTATTAGTATACTTACACTTTTTTGTGTGTGTCATGTGAGTAATTTTATTTCTTTTATTTTCATAATTTTTTTTTTATGCACATGAAATTAAGAAAAAGGTGAATAAAGATGAATGAGAATAAAATAGAAAGCATAAATTTGAAATAAAAAAAAAAATTCAAGAACAGAATAGAAAAAATGAGAATAAAATAAAGAAGGGAAATAATAAAAGAAGAAAAAATGAGAAAAAAGATGAATTAAAATAAAAAAAAAAGTTTAATTAAAAGGTGAGTTTATTTGTTTGTTTTGTTTGTGTGTGTTGTGCAAAACAAATAGAAAATGAGAATAAGGAAATATAAAATATAAAATAATAAGAAAAAAGGAAAAAATTATTAGTATTAAATAAACAGAATAAGAATAATGTTAATAGGTTTAATAAAAAAAGAAGAAAAAATGAGAATAAAATAAAGAATAAAAATAATAAAAAAGAGTGGAATGACAATAGTGTTTAAAAAATAAAATCAAAAAAATAAAATTTTTAGAGTATGAAAATAAAATAAAGATGATTAAGAATAAAAAATAGAAATAAAATAAAGAGGATTGAAAATAAAATAAAGATGAAATTAAATAAAATAGAAAATGAGAATTGAATATTTAGAAATAAGAACAGAAATAGAGAAAAATAAGAATAAAAGAAAAAATATGATAAAATGAGAATAAAAACGACAAACAAAGTTTGACAAACTTTTCATTACATGCTAATTTTATTCTAATTTTTGAGGCTATTCTTAAGTAAAGATGATAAGAAGATCTAAATCGATTCAGGCTCAGGTCTTCTTAAAGTAAATAAGAATTTCTTTATTAATGTTTATGTAAAAACATTTCCAACGTTTTCCCAAAGCTTTAATTTTATATTACTTTAATGCTTATATAATCACATAGCCAACGGTTTGACAATCTCTTCCCAACGCTTTAAATCTATATCACTTTAATATTTATGTAATAACACAGCCAACGGTTTGACAATATTCCCAACGCTTTATATGTATATTTTTAATGAAATTTGTGTTTTATTCGTTAGCAAGTGTCTAATTTTGAGTTAAAATGTGAGTAATTATGCAAATTTTTAGAGTAAAAGCATATTGCA
>SEYY01016350.1:0-14257 GCA_009176605.1 Armadillidium nasatum
ATTATTATTATTATTATTATTATTATTATTATTATTATTATTATTATTATTGACATGACTGAGTTAAATTATGTTCCATTATTACCTACAGATATCAATGTATATATTGTTCCTAGAAAAAAAGTAAGAAAAAAAAAATAACAACATAATTCCCTTACAAGAGATTCTATTGACATATTCCTTGACAACTTCAGATCAATTTTAGCAACCATTTTTATTTTTTGTGGAGTCAGTTCTCAGGTTGCCAGACTCTCATTTTTTGGCTCAATTCCAACAGTGGTTCCATTAAACCTTGAAATTTAATTAAAGACTTCCTCTTATAAAAGTTCGCCTTGATTATCTCTCTCATTGAAACTTATCCAATCTTGTGCAATTGGAGCAGACAACATGGCGTCTGTAATGCCGAAAGCTTCACACAGGGCCACAGATTCTGGGCTTAATTTGGCACACAAATGACGACTATATTTCTCTACCTGTTTAATAATAATAATAATAATAATAATAATAATAATAATAATAATAATAATAATAATAATAATAATAATAATCTTTTATCTTAACATTTATATCATGTCATGACATTCTTAAAATTTTTCTTCATAAAAGTAGACCACAAATAATAATAATAATAATAATAATAATAATAATAATAATAATAATAATAATAATAATAATAATAATAATAATAATAATAATATACCTCTAAGGCAAATTCTTTCGAAATTAAACCAGAAGTGATAAATGAACCAGAACTCTTCTCCAAAATATCTAAAATGTATAACTTATGAAGATCAGCTAAAACAGGCATTGAACTTTCATCAGCTTCTTGAATGGATTTTTCAAACTGCAAATAAAAATAAATAAATAAAAAGAGATTTTTGCTTCGATAAATTTAATTCTATTTTTCTAACCTATCATTAGAGCAGGTTAGTTAGTTTCTTTTTTTTTTTTTTTTTTTTTTTTTTGTTCGCCCCCTCTTAGGAAGAGGGGAAACTCTCTTAGTAGTTTACTTACACCTAGGATCCACAATGATGGATTTAATCAATGACCTCTAGCACGTGAATCAATGTATTATACCGATCATTTACAATACCTTAAATATCATTTACAGAATCATTATTAAAAAGTTTAGTTATTTAATGTTAAAACGAATTAATTTTGTGAAGTAAAGAAAAAAGTAGTTTCTATTTAAATACCTCATCCGATAAAAGTCGTTCACCGAAAGCTTTAGCAAATCCTTGTATTAAATCAGATTCCTTTAACATCCAAGTTTCAAACAGTCCTGCTTTCCCAGCTTCCTTAAGTTTCTTACCCAACTCCTAAAATAAAAATGTATATAAATTTATTTCAATATTTTTAACACATTTTTTATAAATGCAGTTTAGTTAAAAAAGCATGGCTTCATAAACTTGTAACATTACTACTCATAAACATGCAACATTTGTGTTTATCTTAACAATTAAAAAGAATAAGAAATGTTCAGTAGTATTAATATTAATAAAGATTATTCAAAGTTCAAAGATTTCTCGCATGATAATTATAAAAAAATCTTATTGGAAAATTGAATAAAGAAACAGCATCATTATTTTGGAATACATATGCTCGAGTCTAGCTGAGTAAGAATTCACCAGTTTCAGTGTTGTTTTTTTTTTTTTTTTCTTTCTAACTGCAGACTACTTGGGGTGATTCATAATTTAGACTTCTTTTCTTTTTGGAGAGAACAACAGTTTTACATGGAATACAATCAAGGTTGCTTAATCACTACTATTTTATCCTTACTATTGTATCATGAAGATACAACTGCAATACCTGCAATACCACTTTTTTTAAATTTTTAAATTTCATTATAATGGTTATTTCTACCACTTTATAAAATTTACAGACATTATGGACTTTACTCTGAATCTGATGAAACTGTCTAAGGTTTAGACATAGCTTTCTTAGAGGAACTTCTTGAGAATCACAAAAATTCCACCCCAACTGAAATCTGGTGACTTATCTTTGGAAATTAACAACTCGCAGCCTAACATTATTTCTGCAATGTTGAACACTTCGCTTTTCAATGATCCTAAGACATTTAAGTAGCAATACAATTTTTCATCCTTTAACGTCTGTACACTATAATTAAAATGAAAATCCTACAAAAAAAATATATATATATATTTTTCCTAAAAATATTATCTCTAAAATATTAATAATATAATAAATTACTTATATACCTTAACAAATAAATTCTCCCTTCTTCTCCTAAGTAAATCATTGTAAGAAATTTAAGTTTTCTACTTCTTCAGGAATACTTCTATCCTCTTTAAGTGGCTTGAAAGTTGCTAGTCTTTCCTTGGCAACTTTCTGCATTAAGACACAATTATCTCCCTCAGCAGTAATTGCAGCATGAGCCAAACCCAAAAATGTACCAAATCTAAACATAAGATAAATATAGTAAATTAGTAAAGCTTTACAAAATATTAATAATTAAAGATAAAAAAAAAAAGACCGCCTCCTCCCCCCCATAAGAAAAAAACAGCCCTATTAGATTTACACACGAGCAGAATAAAAAATTGATAGGCACCTATTACACGACAGATACCCTTGGCCACCACATCGTTCTCTGCACACTGTTGCAACGTTTTCAAGATTCCAAGAAGCGAGAGGCTTAATAACACAACACAATGTAACAATTTCTGCGTGCTCTGATCCATCGTCTTGTTGGAAACTCCATCGGTTCTGAGTAAATAATGTAAACTAGTTTCATAAAATTCATATTTGAAATTTATAGAACGGATAGTATATAGGTAGTGTGAAAAAATTAATAAACTTTATATAAAATTATCAAAATTCTTTAAAAATCCATTTTTAAACTCTTTTTAAAACAAAAGAAAATTATTTTATTTTCCATAATTTTCAAATAAAAAATAATTTAATGACAAAAAATTTTGTTGAAATAAATAAGCCTAAAAGACATTAGTTTCAAAATTTCTTACTTTAACATAATTTAACCCAAAGTTTACAGCATATGTTCTGGCTAGCAAAGGTAGTAAAGCTCTTTGTTGAAGTTGGTAATTCAAAATCGGCATGTCAGATTTTCCTTCCGGCCCTTTTCAACAAAAAAATTATTATTATTATTATTAATAGATTAAAAAAATCAAAAATAATGGCAGAAAACTTATATTAAAACTTACCCACGGTAAGTCTTGTTGCCGCGTATTTGAAAGCGATAGCTAATGATGCTTTGGTACCTCCTAGAGACATACTTGCAATGCACAAACGTCCTGATAATAACTGATCGGCAACTTTCAAAAATCTTGCCCGACCCCTGGTTTGGTATAAAGGTTAATTTGGTTAGAAACCTTAAACTTAAAACATAATTCGGAATGGTTCAATTTGAAGTTGAAGACATTGTCAAAATTGAACCTTTAATCAATCTTTTTTATATATATATTATATATATATATATATATATATATATATATATATATATATATATATATATATATATATATATATATATATATATATATATATATATATATATATATATATATATATATATATATATATATATATATATATATATATTATATGCAAAAGATCATACCATTGAGGGCCTAAATAAGAGTTGTCTAGCTCACTCAATTCTATCAATTCTAATCTAAAAATTTAATATAGATTAAATGAACAGAAAAAAAAAAAAAAATGAATATTTTCAAATATTAAAAAATATTTCAAAATTGTTGAAAAAAAAATATAAACCAAGGGACTTTCTTGCATTTTGATATGACTTAGATGTTTCATAAACCTAAAAATTTTATTTTGAAAACATATAAATGTCGTAAGTTTTTAAAGATATAGACAGGGTGGGCCAACCTGCGGCTCGCGAGCCACATGCGGCTCTTTGAAGGATTATTTGTGGCTCTCGATAAATATACCCGATTCCCTTTTCATTTTTGTGCTATTATATTTTTAAAAATTATTATCGTTCCGTATGTGTTTCAAAATATCTTTTAAATTACTGAATCATTTTATTCCACTTTAAAATTCGTGAAATCCAAACACCGATCAGTATTAACTAACCAGCATCTCAAAGAATTACTGAGAAGTGCTGTCACCAATTATTCACCAAATTTTAAAGAATTATCGAGAAGTAAAATAAATGTTTAATTTTTAATATTTAAATTAATACACATATTTTGTACTTTATTTATATGTTTTCAATAAATATAATTTCTGTAAAAAAAAAAAAATTGAATACCTTTTTTACATACCTTTTAATACGTATTTAATTGCGGCTCGCGAAAAATTTAAATTTTGAAAAATGGCTCGGACTATCAAGGAGCTTGGCCACCCCTGATATAGACACTAAAAAAAAAAAAGAAAAAAAAAAAAAAAAAAAAAAAAAAAAGTTTCTAAATCCATCCCCTTATATATAATATTAACCAAGTATCAAAGTATGTCTCTCTTGTAACTTACCCTTTTATGTCACTTTTAAATTCCCCTTCAGGAGTAATATCACTGAATTTATTCAGAAGGTTCTCTCTTGGAACTCTTACATTGTCGAAGGAGAGCTTTGCATTATCAACCCCATTTAGACCCATTTTATGACCCATGTCTTCTACTTTAACATTTGGCATTACCTTTATACAAAAATAATGAAAGAATACTATAATATAAATAAAGAATTTAACTCAAATAATTAAAAATCTGATTTAGCTCAGTAGTATAACATTTTTAAGCTAAAATATCAACATATAAAGACAAAAACTTTACTGCAAGATTTAAACTATTTTAATATATTTTATCATTAAAAATGATGCAAACATTTTAAAAATATAAAAATATAATTAAGAGCAAGTCATTATATTAATTAATCTTGTGTTTAACATGATATAAATTTAAATGATTAATACATAAATTATATAAAATAAATTGGCTAATAAAAATTCATCACCAAAATCATTGTAATCAAATTCTTACTAATTAGCTAAACACTGGTAAAATAGTGTTCATAACTATCTGAAAGTTTATTAAAAAATTTGAACATTTAAAAATAATTTATTTAGTTAAGTTAGTTAACATTAATCAGCTACATTTTATTAGCTTTACTAAATCACAAAAGAAAATTTAAAAATAAAAAATGATTACAGAAAATTAATAAAAATAAAAGACTATATACCTTAAGGTTATTATCCCGAATGGGCACTAATATTCCATGAATGCCATGGTTAATTCCATCAACATATGTTTGGGCAAACACAATGATATGTTTTGCATGTACCGCCCCATTAGTAATCCAATATTTTTGAGCTAAAGGCGTTGGTGTATTGATTACGAACTCTTGCGCTGCCTTATCATAAATAGCTGTAGTTTCCATTTCGACAGCATTATTCCCGTAACCCAATTCAGTAAGACCAAAGCATCCAACATCTTCTAATGTGTCAATACCCTTCAGAAGCTTTTCATGATGTCGTTCAGTTCCAAGTTTGAGTACAGTTCCTCCAAACAGGTTAAACTTTTTATGTACAAACATCAAGGAATCAAATAATCAAAATTTACGAGATAAAAAAGACGAATATTTACCATCTCTCTATGCTAAGCAAAACCTACATGTGCAAATTAACATGATAGAAAAGCAATATACAAGAATACTTTCTGAGAAACTTTTCAAATAAATAATCACAGAAACGTACTTTTGGTCCATTTAATCACTTATGTAACATAATGTCACTTACCTGAACTGTCATTTTGGTAGTCATAGCAGGATCAATGATGGACGACTAATTCATGAGTAGCAAATATTCTTAAAGGATTGTTAATAAAATCTTTAACAGAGATGAAGCCAGCATCGCAAATTCTTTTTAGCCTCTCTAATGCCACATCTCTTTCTTCATGTAATGGAATATTATAACGAGGAGTCATGATATCTTCACTAATGAAATTCCTTAAAAAAAAAGTTAATAATAATAATAATAATATGAAAACATATGTACTTACCAAATTCAAGATTAAAATTTTATTCATATTTAGAATTTTGCTTGATAATTTTAAATATTAAAGTAACAAAATGTTTATTTGTCTTATTACTTTAGTATCTTTGTATTTACTTAGGTTTGCACTTGTACATTTTTCTCTAACAAATGTTACATGTTTACTATCATTGAAAATGAAACCCTACAAATTAAGTCAATATTAATCACATACTTTTAAGCTCATCTAATCTTGAATATTTTTATTTAAGGTAACATTTTTTAAATATATATTTTTTTTTGTATCATTTATAAGATTACAATTTATTAAAAGCTACTTCTGTAATTTTTGGATTCCAATAAACATTTTTAAGTTATATTATAAAAATATAAGAGAATTAGAAACAAATGAGGTTAAAAATAATTAAATTATGAGTAATCAGTATACTATACATTTAGATCGGACAAACACCTCATTTTTCCATACCACCAGTCTTTTTTTTTTTTCGCACTGAACCACACAGAGACACAGCACCAAAAAAAAGAGAATCACACACCACAACATGTATCAGTCAACCCTATATAGTTTTCAATATTGTTAACAAAGAGTACAGGAAAAATATAGCACCAACAAATAAGAAAGTAATTATTTTTTATATTACAGATTTTACTATTATCGATCCACATAAATTCTACCCTGATAGTCTAACAAAATAAAAAATAAAAAAAACATTTTAAATGTATATAAATTACAAGTATGATATAAAACTTACCTACATTTAACATTCAGTTATTCATATTACATATGCATAGAAAAAAATAATACAGAAATCTTATTACAAAACCAAATTTTCTAAAACTATTACTTAGTATATCTAAAATTAATAATTACCACATTGAAGAAAGATTAATTTTTTATTAAAAAATTTATAAGAAGCAGTAGAAAGTGTGGATACCAACAACTATAGTTACAAGACAATTAATACTATTAAGTATACACCTGATGTACATTGTACGCAAATTCTTCACTGGCAATAAAACGTTCAAAATTAGAAAGGCACAGGATATAATTTGTCATATTTCCCATAAAGTCTTTTAAATATGTACAGTATATATATATATATATATATATATATATATATATATATATATATATATATATATATATATATATATATATATATATATATATATATATATATATATATATATATATATATATATATATATATATATATATATATATGTAAATTTTGGAGGTTAAATTACATACCATGCTTAACAGATCTGCTGTGTTGAAATTCATACACCATAATATAATAAATATATATTTTTCAGGTCACAAACCAATAGAAAAAATTCCAGCAGCTTCAATTTATAAAGGAAACCGTGAAAAAGGGGCGGAATTCTCACCATAAATGAAATTGTAAATAAAGATTAAGTTTGTTTCTTTGCCACTATCACATGCTGACAAATTTAGAAGTAATTTTTTTGTTTCAACTAATAATGAACATTCTCTAATTCATCAGTTTCAAGGCAGACAACAGAAATAGAAATAAAATTGGTTCATATATAAATATTTTGAGGTAATTTTCATATTTACAATTTTACATGAAGAGAATTTAAAAACATCAGGCAAGGTATTAACACAAATACAAAACTAATATCTAAATGTGGGAATGTGTCAACTGAAAAAAAAAATAAAAATTGTTTCGATTATAATTAATATTATTTCATAAAGCATACAAACAACATTTTATTCAAATTGCACCTTGATAACTTATTTTTTTTACACTGATTACATAAATTACTTGATCAGAAATGTAAAGAATAGTATTGTGATTAAAATAATTTATGATTTAAAGTAAATATGAAAACAAAAATATTCTAAGTTCAATAAATGTATTAACTTTAATACACGTTAATTTTAAATACTAGAAAAGTTAGTTTTTGTTAACAACCAATTATTAAAGATGTTAAAAGTTATCTTTGTACAATGGGATTAAATCTGACACAAAAAAAAAAATTTTAAATTTAAATAATTATGGTTTAAATTGCTTGTAGTTTATGTCCTTCTCTAATTTACTCAATGGTAATGGAAAAAAAAAAGCTACCAAAACCTTCCAACTCCCAATAAATGTTCGACATAAAAACTTTAAATTTACAAAATGAGTAATAAATTACAATTTTAAAAAATAAACTTAAAAAGTCAATAAATTAGTATTAATTGTTTACTAAATGTATGAAATTAGAAAAATATAACAATTATTACCTACACCAATTTTATTAAACTGACTGCTCAATATTTCAAAGGGAGGAATACTGTTACTGAGTAATGAAAAAAACATTGAAGATATTGTCTCTAAAATAGAAAAAAAATAATAATCCTATAACAAAAAAGGTTAAATTTAAATTTCCTACTACATTATTCTTTCAGATAATTAATGATAGAGGTATTTTACAAATGTATATAGCTGTAGGAGAGTTCATAAATACAGACAATATTATATATATTATTTCTTTCATTTAAAGCTTACCGAAATTTTTTTCTCATTTCAAGATTATCATTGTCAAGGAGATCTGTCAACGAAGAGATTTTAAAAGAAGGGGACATAAAATTCTTTCGCAGTTCCTGAAGAGGGACTGAATTGGGAAGTTTTGTTTGGGAAGTTTCATCTTTAATGGAAATATTTGAACTTGTTGTCTGAAATCTGAAATTTTTAACAATATATTAAATTAAAATTTCTAATATCAGAATACTTATTAAACTTAATTAACTATCACATTAACTACCAAAGTAAAAGAGGTTTACAAATCAGTTGATAAATTAAGCGAATTAAGTAAAAAAATATACAGTATATGGACCTTTTGTGATTATTTATCTTGAAAAAATTTAGATCAGAAAGGTTTCTCCGCCTGTCTTTACTAAAGTTAAAAATGAAAATAATAATTTTTTAATGATAGAAATGGTAAAATTCATTTTTGATGTAAATTTTGATTATTTGATTTTATATTTTATATAAAAATATAATATTATATTATATATATATTATATATATTATATATATATTATATAATATATATATATATATATATATATATATATATATATATATATAAATATAGCGTCCTTTATGATTTTTACGCTTTGAAAATAATGTCTCATCTATTTGAAAAGTGAAGTCATGTCCTCCAATTGGCTCAGAAGTTGACACTGAATTGGCACAAACCTAGAGAAAATAGTTTTATGTAAATCGTGAGCTAACAACCAAACACAACCTAACCTAACCTAACCTAACCTAACCTTAACCTAACCTAACCTAACCTAACATAACCTAATCAAAAAAATAATTTATTTTCAATAGCAATTTTGTATTTCTGAAAACATCTCACTGCATCAGTTTCATTTAAAATATTCTTATGAAACCAATAGAAATTATATTCACAATTCATTTTCAACGATCCACATCTTTAACATTAAATTGAGAATTTGAGTGAAATAAATTTATTTTAAATTTTATTTTGCAAAATATATATATATATATATATATATATATATATATATATATATATATATATATATATATATATATATATATAGATATATATATATTATGGTATAAATATGAATATTAAATTATTAGTCTTACTTCGGTATCCAGCAGTCCAGCCAGATAGCTGGATATTGAAAAAAGGCCAGATAATAGGTATCTGGCCCATCTCTAATATTTTAATACTTTGAAAATTATAATCTTCTATAATTAAGAATTTTATTTCTACTGGATATACAGCCAGATACCAGAAAAAATGCCTTATAACTGGATAGCAGTCAGATATCCATCCATCCTTAAATAATATATATATATATATATATATATATATATATATATATATATATATATATATATATATATATATATATATATATATATAGCTTTTTTACTATTTTCCTTTGGAAATAGCTATAAAATTTGCTTGAAATTTTCATACCTTCACCCTCATGGCTCATGTAGCAACCTCATAGTGTCACTACCTGTAGTTCCAGTTGAAGTAGTAACTCAAAGGTATGTTGTTAGTTTCAGCTACATGATAGAGCGAGAGCCTCGTACGAAAAAATCCACTACTGTGAACAACACAATAACCAATCTTATTAATAATAACTACCTTTAACAATGACAAGCAACAAATTACCTTAATTCTTTTCGGTAAAGACATCTTCCAAGATTTCCAAACTTCTTTGGCGTGGACAGACGAAACATTTTAAAATAATTATGAAAAGCAAATTGAAATGTAAGCCACTCCTCCGGCGAAAATATTTTTTGTTCTCTTAGGAGAGATAGCTTCCCTAATCTAATAAAGCTTTTAACCGAGATTTCTTTATCAAAACCAAATTCTCTACAATCATTTATTTTAACCCTAACAAAGAAGTTTCTGGTCCCTATTCACTTTCTTTTGAGAAGTTGTGGGAACTGACGTCATTCTATGTAGCAGTACAATGTATCACAGATTAAGTGTACACAGTTGAGCTGTCAGAGATATAAAATTTTTTAGCTCTTTTAACTTTGTGCTGGTAGAAAATGTTGCTAATATTATTATCCTTTCCAACAATAACTACATATCATATTCCAAAATAGGCAGTTAAATTAATAATTTAAGATGTTCACATTACATCATTATCTACCCAAAATCCTCTGATAATACCACTTGTTTTAATGTAGGGATTGATATTCTTGACTGAATTCGACAATGGGTGTTTTCCACGGTCAAGATTCTTTAAGAATATTGAAGATTCTTAAAAGGAAGTGGCCCATGCAGAGTGTCCCACTTGAAATTGCTGAAATATTTTTCTGCTCGCAGTAGAGAAAATTGAAGATAGAAATTTCTATCTTCAATTTTTGTTGAAGAAATCTTGAATGGTCACGTGATGTAAACAAACATGGGGAGTTAGGCTAAGGTCTTTTTTCTTTTGAAGTAAAAAGCTTACTTAAATAGATTTATTACAAAGATTATTGCAAAATTATTTTAGCCTTTTCGGATCACTGATTTTTTGTTTTAAGTGAAGCAAATTAATCATTTTCAATTATTCAAAATTTCGTTGGTTCCAACGTTTTTAATCATGGCTGCCGCCAAAGTCTTTTTAAAATCTTCGTTACGTTATCTTATATTCTTACATATGTCCTTAATGATATTAATTAAATAAGTGATTGTTTAGGTTAATTAAATATCTGATTAAATTAGATTTTAAAATATATTACGTTTGTTTATATACATCACCTGACAATTGCTAAAGCCAAATGTCTTACTAATATTCAAGATTCTTAAGCGTGACACATCCAATATACCACTGATTTAGAATATACAAATGAGTCTTCAAATACGAAATATGGTCATTTTTAGCTTCTTGTTACAAAAATATAGTTAAAAAAAAATAAATAAATGAAAATGCAAAAAATTTTTATATTTCCCAATAGTCTAACAATCACGTCATAACATATAATCAGTTAAATAGACGCGCTAATAATTTAATATATTGTTTACGTCACATCTATATTTTATGCTAGATCCTCTTTCTGGTTAATACTACCTGTTGCTAGAAAAGGAATGGTCTTTGTTTTGAGTAGTCAAAATTTTAGTATTACGTCATTAACCTTTTGAAAAACTGTTATTAATTACCAAAATTATTATTATTATTATTATTATTATTATTATTATTATTATTATTATTATTATTATTATTATTATTGTTATTAATAATAATAATAATTTATTGCTATCAAATATTGTTATTAAACATTGTGTTTAGATAAATAAACGTAACCGTGTAATAACTTTTGTTGATTGGTCTATTTTAAGTAGACAATGAATATACAAAGTACTTCAACTATAGTTTAATATCTTGCCACTGTTATTTGTTTTTTTCAGAATTTCAGTTGGTTTCCAATTTGTATAATATTTTAAGCTTTATATTCGTCAATAAAAAAAGAATATTTTTAATTATTCACTTAAATGACACCGGAAAAAGAAGACTTTCTGGAAATAATATAGGGAAAATACGTAGTTTTTTATGAAATTGAATATGTGGAAAAGTCGATATCAGTTACATTTTGTAATTATTTTCAAAGCAATTATTCAAGCTAACTTTCACTCAGTGAATCAGTTGCAATAGATAAATATTAAAAAATAATAATTATTTAAGTATGCGTTGTTTAATAAAAATAACTTGTTACTTTCTTTTTATCAGAGCAAAAAACTAACCATAAATCTAATTGTCACTTTTATAGAAAGATGATGACATAACTACAACACATAAATTATTGAGGAAAGTAAGCTGGTTCAAAAATTTAATTATGATAAATTTCAGTTAAAACAATATAAAATTTCATATCTCCATCAATTTTATTTATAATTTCAAATTAATCATTTTACTGTTTTGTTTTGATTTTTTTTATATTTGATTTTTTCATTTAAGATTAAAGTTGTCAATTTAATATCTGTTATTCTTTTCGTAAGGAAAATTAGTTTTCCTCACAGCAAAAATACTTTAGTTTATTTTTAAGGTTAAAAATAAACAGCTGTTCGCTAATAGTTCTTTTACTATAAATATATATATAATTTTTCTTACACTGTTTGATGATCATTTTAAAATTTTAACAATTATTAATCTTACATTTACAATGAAACTTGAAGTGATAACACATCAACTAAAAAAATAAAAGTGAAAAAATATTAAATATATGTATAAAAACCTATCCTAGCTAAAAATAATATATTTATTTACAAATTTGTACAAATATCATATATACTATAAATAAGATTTAAAGTTTCTTTTGCCAACTCTGGTATTGGTCATTGCAAATTCCTCCTCGTCATTAAATGCCTTTCGTCTTAATAAATAATTGCCAGAATGATTAGCAGACCTCCACAAAAAATCTCTTCTTTCAGCTAAATCTATTATATCGTCAGAAGGATCCATTAATGTTATATTTTCTCCCCAAACTTTGCTGAAAATACAATAGATAATCGACATTAATAAAAAATAAGTGGAAAAAACTTATTATACGTCGTAGATTTTTGTGTACAATTCTCCCCAAACTTTGCTGAAAATATAATCGATAATTGGTCTTAAGAAGTAAATGGGAAAACCTATCATATGTTATAGGTTTCGTATACAAGTATAATTAAATATAACAATTAACGTTTTATATAATTATTATTTCTTTAAATAAATATTTCTTCTGAATTAAATTAAATAATAAAAATAAATAAATACTTTTAAATAAAAATAGTGATACTCGAAAATTAAAGATTTATTAGACTATACTAAATTACCATTATGTTTTAAATCCAACTTTAATCTAATCCTTAATCTGTCAATGGCTCAGTAAATCCTACAATAATTGGTAAATTTGCCAATAATCAATCTTCAGATGAATACAAAATGAGTGCTTTTCACAACCATAAAAAAAGAGTAAACATTTATCTTTTTTTTGCATATCTTATTTTTTAATTTTAAAGATTAAAACAATCTCAAATTCTTCAAATGAACCAATAATTCACTGACATGTGCATAAAATAGTAATAAAATTTAAACTTTGTTAATATATATACACTAAATGCATAGGAATTCCCATTAAAAAGAAGTAAAAGGAAATGTTGCAAATTTTCACGCTTCAGCTACGTGCTAGAAAATATTTATATTATGATAAGTTCATATTAAGTGTAACCACTTTAAATTTATAAAAAGTATTCTAAATATAAATACCATTTTATTAATTGGTATTTATATTCATAAATACTGTTTTATAAAAGATGTATAGTATCATGTGTAATTCAAAATAAAAAAGTTTGATAAATATAATTTGTAATGCTATTTATTAACCGTATATATATAATTTGTTAACTAAAACTTACCAAACTTCAGATAAAATTTGGTTGAATTGGGTACAGACTAATATTTCCTGTTTAACAATTAAGTTGAACTTAATTCTCTGGTAAGAACTTAATTTTCTTCTATTTATTATTTTACGTAAACAATCTAAACACTTTGTGAAAGACACTAAATTTTATGTAAATTTTTGCTATACTGGAAGAGTGTTGGTATACGAGTGACTTATCTATCATTTGTAAATACAAAGTAGTAAAAAATTAATTAGATCTTGTCGGAAATGAGTTTCCCCTTGTTTAACTTTGGTCGACCCGTAGAATCTGTGTATATAAGCTAGGTATGCTTATTGCACCCTAGTATAGCTACGCAGGTTTTATTGTCAATAATATGAACTGGTATTAAATAAAAATAT
>SEYY01016352.1:0-2500 GCA_009176605.1 Armadillidium nasatum
ATATATATATATATATATATATATATATATATATATATATATATATATATATATATATATATATATATATATATATATATATTTTTACAGTGTCATTGAAATTGTTCAACAATGTTGGTACACAGTGCAATATTTCATATCGTGAATCATTTGACAAGGGAATCCAGTGCAATTATACAGAGTCATTGAAATTGTTCAACAATGTTGCTACACAGTGCAATATCTCATATCGTGAATCTTTCGAGAAGGGAATACAGTGCAATTTCCCAGCAAAGAAGCATTGGCATCCAGTGCTCTTCCAATACATCTAACACGCCTAGGAAAATTCGTCTTAGGAAGGAAGTTCACAGAAAAGCATGCCATATTAAATATTTAAAAGTTAGAAATGCTAGTCTAAAGTCGACTTTAAGGAAGATGAAATGTCAATCATCAAATGTAACGGAAAATGATGTTAAGGTATTTTGCAATGACCATCTACCCATTTTAACATCTGAAATAATTAAAACACAGCTTAGTAGAAAACAGCAGTGGTCAGGAGCAATGAAAAATTTATGTCTCACAATTTATCTTAAAAGCCCAAGGACATATAAATTTCTCAGAACTATTTTGAAATTACCTTCAACTGACACATTAGTAAGATTTCTTAATTTAGCTTCCGTTAAGCCAGGATTTGATCACCATCTGAACATTTGCATTAAGAACGCAGTGATTAACTTGAGGGAATCTGATAAATTTGTTATTCTCCTAATGGATGAAATAAGTTTGAAAAAAAATTTGCTCCTTAATCTTCGTAGTGATTGCATAATGGGTTTGGAAGATTTTGGCTATGGGAAAAGGACCTGCAATCCAGCAACATCTGCTCTTTGTTTTATGATTAGAAGTATAAGTGGAAATTGGAAGCAATTAATTGGATATGTGTTTAGTTCTGGACCAGTAAAAGTAACAGATTTGCATTCTCTGATGATGAAGTGTATATCTAAATTGGACGAAATTGGGCTTAGGGTAATTTGTGTAACAACCGATCAAGCGAGTAATTTTTCTCTTCTATTTAAGAATCTGGGTGTGACACAATCCAAGCCTCACTTTCAGTTTGGTAATAATAAAATTATTGTTATTCCAGACGTTCCTCATTTATTAAAAAGCACTAGAAATGCTATATTTTCTAATTATGTTTCTACAAATGAGGGAATTGTACAGTGGAAACATATAAAAGATGCTTATAATAAAAGCCTGCAGTGCAATTTCTCCTATATGCCAAAAATAAAAGAGGCTCATATAAATTTATCTCCCTTTGGCGGTAAAATGAGAGTGAAACTGGCAGCTCAGATCTTAAGTCGCTCTGTAAGTATTGCTTTGTTAAAAATGCGACAGGAAGGAATAATTGATGAAGAGAGTTTTGCTACAGCACAGTTTTGTTCAAATATGAATACATTGTTTGACGTTTTAAACTCATCCCCTTCACAGAAGGGAAGAACACCTTATCATAAAGAACTATATGTTGAAAGTGAGGGATGGTCATTTCTATCAGAAATGAAAAAGTGGATTAAAGGTTGGAAAATATTTAGAGATTTTGAAGGACAGAAGATGATTACATCTCGGTTTAGATTTGTTGGGGGATGGATTCAAGCGATCAACGGTGTGCAGTTGCTTTTACAAGAGTTGAAGGCCTTCCAACTTTCAATACATTTACACCCGCCGGCTATGTCAAGATCCTTTGGAAAATTGCTTTGGGGATATTAGAGGATCTGGAGGTTGGAGTGACAATCCAACTTGTTCCCAATTTGAATCCCTATTTAAAAGAGCTGCAGTTAATTCTCTTGTAAAAATTAGCACATTAAAAAACTGTGAAGATGATGATTCACATAATTTTTTGTCATCAGGACTAATTAATATTAATGACTGTAATGTGAGTAATAATGATGATTACCATGACTGTAATGTGAGTAATAACGATAATTGCAATGTTCCACTGTCAAACAGGTGTGAAATTTTTTTCCATTCAACACGTTTAGGAGATGAAAATGAGCTCAATGGTATGAGATATGTCTGTGGGGCTTTAGCCAAAAAAATATTAACTTTTCATAAATCAAAGGTCTGTACTGTGTGCGACTTAACATCTGTATCTAATATATTTAAATGATGAATATTTATTTACAAGACTAAAACAATATGAACATTTACCAGAGAACCAAGGGTTAATTATGTGCTCAAATAACTTCTTCATTTTTTTTAAAGCATGCGAAAAGATTTTTTGCGAAGAATTTAATAAAAGTTTTAATCAAATCAACATAACTTCTTCTATTGTTAATAAAATTAAAAATGAATTAAATTACAAATTTTGTTGTTCACATATTGAAAAGTTTGCTTTAAAAAAGTTTGTTATTATGAGAATATATTATTGTTTAAAGTTTTTTAATAACTTAAATTATTCGAGAGAGAAAAATTTAAAGAAACTTAAGAAACTTTTGTAAGAAAACTACATAGAAATAAACAGCAGCTA
>SEYY01016352.1:7500-12500 GCA_009176605.1 Armadillidium nasatum
ATATATATATATATATATATATATATATATATATATATATATATATATATATATATATATATATATATATATATATATATATATATTATATATATATCGAGTTATTTTTCTGTAAGTATCTTTTGTAATGTAACCGGTGAGAAAGTAGCCCCTCCCTCCCTGAAGGGACGACTTTGATTATTTTGATTATAAATTTTAAACTCAGCAATTTACGACAATTTTCTTCTTCTCATCCGATCTTCATTACATAAATAAAATAAATAAATAAAGAAAATAAATTTTAATAAAAATCATAATGTTTTATTGGGCGAGTCTTTGAACGTTGATTGGCTCTAACAGTGCCAATTTAATGCCAAAATTTGAGTGAAAATATCTCGAGAAAAAAAGCTATACCAGAGAGGTTTATTATAGATAGATTTAAGTAAATTAAATATAGGTTTATCTCTCCTTCTCATAAAAAAAAAAAATTTAAATAAATTAATTAAATAAAAAAAAAATAAAAAAATAAAAATATAAAATAAATTTTTTTGACTATTTTTCTTTCCAAAAATTACAAATGTATTTTAAAATTGAAATTTTGTTAAAATTGAGTGATTTACACATCTTTTATTTAAAGCATTTTTTGTATATCTGTCGTGGCAAAACGGTAGTGCGAATGAGTCATGTACTTAAAGGCGCTGGTTTGATTTCCATCCCCTCCCTCCCTCATTCTGGGAAATCCACCCCCGAGGAAACTTAAAATTCTTTTCGAATAGGACAGTTTTTGTATACATCTATCGTGGCAAACGGTAGTGCGATTGAATCACGTACTTGAAAGCGCTGGTTCGACTCCCCCCTCTCCCTCATTCTAGAAACTTCCCTTTGGATGAAACGTAAAATTCTTTTCGAATAATGCAATACACCTGATTAAGGTATTTTTATTGTAAAAAAACCCAACTATTTGACCTTTGTCATGGGAGTACCAAAAAAAAAAAAAAAAAAAAAAGTTTGAAAAAAAAAAAAAACAAGTTGGGTATACCAACAAAATTGCTTTCAAAGATATAAACTCTCCCAAGTCAATCAAAAAATTGCTTTCAAAGATATAAACTCTCCCAAGTCAATCAAAAAATTGCTTTCAAAGATATAAACTCTCCCAAGTCAATCAAAAAATTGCTTTCAAAGATATAAACTCTCCCAAGTCAATCAAAAAGTTGCTTTCAAAGATATAAAGTCAAGTCTATTAAAAAATTACTTTCAAAGATATAAACTCTTCCAAGTCTATAAAAAAATTTCTTTCAAACATATGAGTCTATCTATCTACTCTTGAAATTTTATGTGGATCGAATGATTAATAAAAATATCACGGCAAATTTCAACATTCGATATAAAATTTTTGGACTGAAAAAATTTTTTTTTTTTAATTTTATAAAAACAACACTTAAAATCTATATTTATTTTTATTGTTTAGAGGAGAAATAAACCTATATTTTTTAAAAATTTCTAATTTTTTTAAAAATTTTTAAATTTTTAAATTTTCTGATACAAGATTTAAAGTTTTTACACTGAAAAAGAAAAAAAAATAACAACTTTTGGAAATAACGAGTTATTCAAATCTTTGTTGTTTTCCGTAGAATTATTATTCCTATTATTATTATTATTATTATTATTATTATTATTATTATTATTATTATTATTATTATTATTATTATTATTATTATTATTATTCGTGCAAATCGAATTGTCATTGTAGGAACTACGTTCTAATTTAACTTTATGAACTTTCCCTTCAGTGAGAGGATACACTCAGATGTCATTCCTTATAATATATCAAAGTGAGAGAGAGAGAGAGAGAGAGAGAGAGAGAGAGAGAGAGAGAGAGCGAGAAACAGAGTGGGTAAGAGAGTGTGATTGAGTTCTTGTGAGAGTGAGTGACAGAAAGGGTCATTGAGTGCATGAGTGATTGAGCGAAAGTAAGAAAGAAAGGGAATGTTTGCGAGAGAGAGAGAGAGAGAGAGAGAGAGAGAGAGAGAGAGAGAGAGAGAGAGAGAGAGAGAGAGAGATTCTGCCAGTACACTTTGATTTTCGGAAAATAAGTTTCTTCATAATATAATATATATATATATATATATATATATATATATATATATATATATATATATATATATATATATATATATATATATATATATATATATTATATATATATATATATATATATATATATTATAAGAATATTTTGTTTTCAAAAATGATTTCCCTCCAATCTTTTCTCCAAATGGGTGGTGAAGGAGAGCTGAAATTAGTACCTACACTCCACCTTCTGTAAGCGACCTTTATATATATATATATATATATATATATATATATATATATATATATATATATATATATATATATATATATATATATATATATATATATATATATATATATATATATATATATATATATATATATATAATACTTTAGTAATTAAATAAATACCTAAATATATTAATTAAAAATTTTTTATTTGTATATTTGTATAGACGTTTACTTGCTCATACACTTAACGTATACAGATTCGTATATTATGTACGTATGGATAGATTATGCTATAATCTACACATATACATATGCGCACACCTAAATATGGACACATATTTGTATGTATACATTCATTAAGCATTTTTACTTCTCGTTTCAGCATTTCGGGGAAGAAAGCCGTTAATCTTTTGTTTATTCAAATATTTGAATGTAACGGTTTTAACCGTTTTTTTGTTTTTTGTTTCTCTCAAACAAACGTTTTAAAAAGGTGTTGAAATGTAAATTCAATCTTTGTAAATTTTTTTTTTTTTTTTTTTTTTTGTCGGGAGTTGACAAGAATGCGAGAGCAAAGCACGCTAAAAGCTTGGAAACATGTAACATGTCAAATAGAAATATTGACAAGCAAATAGGAATTGTAACAGACAAACAGGCAAGCAAACAACAAACAGATAGACGAGAAATCTGATGAGACTAAGAACCAGTTATTGCATTTCTGCTACCATGGTACACTTCAATAATTGTCCTAGCGAATCGTTGGGACAAGTGGCAAAAATGTCAGTAAAATTTTCCAGCTATTTTCTCATTAAAAAATTAATTTGTGAAGCGACTTTCTTATGCTTAACATGTCTTTTATCTATTGAAAATTTCGCTGTGACATTTTTGCGACTTGTTCCAGCGATTCGTTAGGACAATTTTTGTAATGTATGAGGGTAGAGTGAGTTACGCACGTGTTAAAGGTCTGTGACTCGATTCCTCGTACAAACCCTAGGAAAAAGCCTAGAAAGTTCTCCCCACTCAAGAGAAGGCAATCAATTAGTTATGGTATGAAGAATAAGTAACATATGTTTATTCGATAGCCTGTCAGGTTAAAAGCCACGAAAACATCAATGTTGAATGTAGACAGAAGACTGGAAGACTGGCTGTTTTGTAACTACTCAAATATGCAGAAATTTAACAATGCAGACATTTGACAATTCATACAGATAGTTCGTCAAACGAATATATTGTTTGCACAAAATGCAAAACTCAAGCTTTATCATAAAGAAATAGTTGACACAAACAATGATAAACTCGAGAATTAGGATATGGTTTGCACAGAAAAACATACTCATAATCAAACTACAACATGAACAATCATATTGTTTGCACAATCAATGATAAACTTGAGGACAAATATATGACTTTCACAAACAGATATAACTCAGAATTAAACTACAACATGAACAATCATATTTTTGCACAATCAATGAAAAACTTGGTCAAAAATATGGCTTGCACAAACAGATATAAATTCAGAATCAAACTACAACATATTGTTTGCACATTCAGTGATAGACTTGATAAAATATATGGCTTGCACAAACAGATGTAAACTCAAAATCAAACTATAGCAAGAACAATCATATTGTTTGCACAATCAATGATAAACTTAAGGACAAATATATGGCTTGCACAAACAGATATAAACTAAAAATCAAACTATAACATAAACAAACATACAAAACTTCCAAGGAAAAAGTTATTTCCCCAAACTTGCGGAAACTCACACCTAAGCATTAATTCCTCGAACAGCGCCAAGAAAGCAAAAATATTCTAATAAACATGCCCAAAATTGACAGGTAGACAGGCAAGAACAGATTAATCGACGAACACACAGACACACACTCTCTCAAGACACATACACACACAAAATGAGGTGCAAAATGATTTGACAGTGTGGTAATAAAGATCACTGTTTGGAATGTCAACTTCAATTTCCAGCCTTGTAAAGACAGGCAATTTACAAGAAGGAGATTGACGGGTTGAAAATATTGTAAAGTTTAATAAAGGCAGAGAGAGAGAGAGAGAGAGAGAGAGAGAGAGAGAGAGAGAGAGAGAGAGAGAGAGAGAGAGAGAGAGAGAGAGAGAGAGAGAGAGAGAGAGAGAGAGAGAGTGTTTAATTTTGCGAGCAAAGATAAATGAAGTAAATGATAAAGGCGAAGCTAAGAATAGGAGAGAAGTACAAGAATAAGAACAAGAGCAAAAACAAGAATTAGAATAAGAAGCAAATTAAATATATATATATATATATATATATATAATATATATATATATATATATATATATATATATATATATATATATATATATATATATATATATATATATATATATATATATATATATTATATACCATGTGATATTGTGATATTAGGTGGAGTTGAAGCTCTCTTTAAAAGTAGCAAACTTTCTTTAAAGTTTTAATATTCAGAAGATGAAGAAAGCTTTGGCTTGGCGAACTCTTAAAAATTCACGGTAAAATAACAAATTTACTCTCTTATTAAAGATAGGATTCTCTCTCTCTCTCTCCCCTTTCCCCTTTCTCCTTATCTCTCGTTGCTTTGTTTTAATCTGTGTGTGTGTGCGCGTGTGCGTGCGTGTGTGTGTGTGTGCGTGGAGCTATTTCTCTCCTTTCCCTTTCTCGTTTTTTCTCTCTCACTCTGTCTGTCTGAATG
>SEYY01016353.1:0-25256 GCA_009176605.1 Armadillidium nasatum
GTGGTGGTGAACATTGAAATCACCTAATATGATAATTTCTGAGAAAGGAGAAGAAAGAAAGAATGTTCCCCGTTTTGGAGTTTAGAAAGTCAGTAAATTAGGAGATAAATAAACAGAACAAATGAATTTAGACGTAGAATGGCAAGAGAGCTTTATCCACAAGGTGAAAAATTCAGAAGACTCCAGATTAGAGACAAGAGAGAAAACAAAATCGTAGATCACATATGCATAACAACCTCCTTTGGCTGAAAACTGAAGATGGAGATAATAAGACGACACAGAAAATGGTTTGCTATCAGAACGCTCAAGCACCTGAGTTTCTGTTAAGAATAAGAGGGTAGGTCTAAAAGAAGAGAGGCGGGTGTTCGACAAAATGGAAATTGTTTTGCACACAGCGAATGTTACAGAAATTAATGAAGAAAAATAGACCATGCACTAGGGCATGTCGAATACAAAGTCTTGGTGGCACCAACTCTATATCACCCATCAATAATTTTGTTTAGCAACTAGGTATTACAGATCAGATAGCAGAAAACTTAAATTTTATGATCATTGAATATTTTCAATCTTGTTTCAAACTTCATGAGCTTAGTAAAAAAAAATGGTATTGCTCCATATATATATATATATATATATATATATATATATATATATATATATATATATATATATATATATATATATATATATATATATATATATATATATATATATATATATATATATATATATATATATATATATATATATATATATATATATATATATGCAAAAGAGCGATTTTAGTTTTTTTATCTTTTTTTTTAATGATATTTTACATTATTTCCATTAGTATTCAAGTTTCTCTGCTCTTCCTTCTTTTTTTTAAAAATACATATTCTTAAACTTAAATCTTTTTATGTCGTCATATGCTCACTTCAATATAAAAAAAAATATACACTGACAAAAACTTTTACATTTTTTAAAAAAAATTCTATTTTTTCAAATATATTTTTTTTCAAGACTATTAAAATCTTTAAAATTTTTAGTAATGTATCTGTCTTACATAGACAGGTCATACTCATTAGCAGGAAATATATATTTTTCCTTTTTCCACATTTTTTAGGCTTATTTCAAGTTTAATTTTTTTCCACAAAAATATGACAAAATATTATCTATTGGCAATAAAAGCATGGCAGGTGAGGTAAGGAGTCCTACAACGGGAGGGTCGTAGCACCTCACAGTAGATCTCTCTTATATCTACGTATATTCATATATATTATTCATAATACAGGTAGGTAACTGAGACACCTGTTTGATGGGATTTTCAACCCCGCTCCTCCCACTTTGCAGTGGGATACCACTCGCTACCAGTCTTGCATTTATAATATTGATGTTGACAATGAGTGGAAGTAGCCCAAATGCTCAAAGACAATTTTAAAAAAGAGTAGATTTCAAAATTACATTCTCTCTAAAATCGTTCATCTCATAGAAACTATGAGAAAATATATTCCAATCACGACAATGATAGTCACGGATTATTTGAGCTGAAATGCGACTTGCAAGCAAAAGTTAAAAATCCACGCACCGCTTTCCTCTTTGCAAGGAATGTCAGGAAAACATACAACTCAAATTCCCCCCGACTACAGAACCTATTGCTCTAGGTGATCTTCCCAATTTTGGGACCGATTTTATATATATATATATATATATATATATATATATATATATATATATATATATATATATATATATATATATATATATATATATATATATATATATATATATATATATATATATATATATATATATATATATATATATACGAACCTTTCCCGCATCAAGAACCATGACACGATCATAGGCAGCTATCGTATTAAGCCTATGCGCAATAGTGAGGACGGTACAATTTGCAAAGGCATCTCTGATTGTGTCTTGAATTAAGTGATCAGTTTCAACGTCCACAGAGGCCGTTGCTTCGTCCAAAAGTAAAACCTGACGATATAATATAAAGAAAAGTAATGAATGAATTAACAAAACGATTAAATTTTTAAAAATCAAAAAATTAAAAATAAAGTCACTGTAAATTAAACAACCATGATGCCATGGAATTATATTAATAAAAATTCACTAAAATATGGCTCAAATTTGTAGCTAATTGTGATGGCGAAATCCAAATCCAAATTCGTTTTTTTCATGGATTCAGATTCAAATTCGGATCCAAGAAATCCAAAAAATTTGGTGGATTCCGATTCGATAAACTTAAGAGAGATTTACAAAAGTTGTTAAAGATGTTTTTGGCAAGGAGGTAGGTGCATTTTCGTTTGGTGAAACTTCACACTGCTTTCCGAATAACACACCTACAACGATTCATGCTGAATTAAAATTAACGAGAAGGATCGAACGATAATTTTTCCAGATTTGATATGCAGTGTTTCTAACCTAAATGGATGTTGAAGATAGAAAGATATAGATGAAGAAGGAATGAACCTACTCATCTCATTGGTGATTCAAGTTCACATATTATCGGCACATGTCGAGTGATCTTAAAATTAAAAACAATTACTCCTGAGAGTTATAGTCGATTAAAGTGCTAGAATATAAGTTTGGGGCAGGATGGAATTGCTGGAGAGAAAGCATTAAAATTAAGATATATAAAGATGTGATTAGATTTAGCGATTGGAGCAAAGATAACATTTATAGATAGAAAAACTTGTGATGCAACAGAGTTCAAGGGTGCTCAAGAATAGGTTGGGATTATCAAGAATATATGTAATCTCTAATCAGATGCTCCAGATAGCTGAGAATGCTGAATGACTCGGCTTACCCTCCTCTTGGATCAGCATGAAAGTATTCCAACCATTCAATGTTATGTCATTAAAATCTCCTAAATAGAGGACATCAGTATTGGGAGAGAAGATGTAACAGTCTCATGTGAAGTAGTGAGATACTCAAAAAAAAGCAGGAAAGTCTATTCCATTGGGGGGACAGTAGTGGAAGCACAAGCTTATTATAGCAATAGGAAGACAGATTTTAAGTCACAGCATCAAAGTTTGAAGAATTGAAATTTTCAATATGCGTTACGGGAATGCTAATGTTTATATAGGCATATACTTCACCGTTCAGAAGAATATTATGGAATAAATTAAATAGCTCATATTTTAAAAGAAGTAGAAAATGAAACATGTGTCAAAAAATATTTTACAGAAGGAAATGGTATTGCAAATGTTCTGGTTCAAGAGGTTCCAGTGTGAAAAGGTGATGGTTGTAAATGCATGTAAATTCTCCAACGCTAGTAAAAGGCAATTTGCCACAATTTTCTCAATCAGTTAGCAGATGTGGAAGGGTAGTGAGATGGGTTGGTGATTATTAGTAGAAGCTGGATCTTTACCGTATCGAATACGCTATAAACCAAACTCTGTAAAAGGTACTTTCTACCCATATATAAAAAAATAAAATTACCTTACTATTACGAAGTAAAGCTCTGGCAAGACACAAAAGTTGTCTTTCTCCGACTGAAAAATTTTCTCCTGCTGCTTCTACTTCAGACTGCAATTTAAGAGTCAATTTATTAACCGCTGTCTTCAAATGAGCCCGTTCCAGGGCAGTCCAGACAGCTTCATCACTGTGATCATCAAAGGGATCTAAATTGTATCTGTGTAACAATATATATATATATATATATATATATATATATATATATATATATATATATATATATATATATATATATATATATATATATATATATATATATATATATATATATATATATATATATATATATATATATATATATATATATATCCCTTGATTAACGCGATTTCAGTTAACGTGAAAATCGATAAAGCTGGGTAAAATAATTTGAACTCGTCCCTTGATGTATGCGAAATTAATTTTGATTACCGCGTTTTTAATTTTCCGCACTTGAATGTTTCTCGTGATAAAAAAGTTGCCAATTAATAATTTTGTGTCCTGAACAGTCATTAGTCAGTCATTAGCCGTTTTTTTTGTGAAAGATATTGTTGCTATTGGAGATATTGATTTCGAAGGAGTTGACACTGAAAATGTTCAAGATCTAATAGATTAGGCTTGTAAAGAATTAATCAATGAAAATTTTTTTGAGACTGAACAGCTACGTGCATTAGAAGATGACGAAATGGAATACAAAATAGATAATGATCCTAAGGAGATCGTTGTCAAAGAACTTAATGAAATATTCCGAACTTTTAATGCTCTTTGAGAACAGATTACAAGCATGGATTAAGATGTAAATCGCAGTAGTTTAGTTTGCCGCAATTTAGAAAAACAAATGGCGTGCTATTGGAAAATTTATGAGGAAAGAAAACCTTAAAAAATTCAAACTACTCTGGATAAATCCTTCTCTAAAAATGCGCAAATTTTAAAATAGTAGATAATAAACATCTTTCTCTTCTCTCTGACTCTTGGTCTTCCGCATTTCGATGAATTTTTTGCTGTCGCACTGGACATATCGAAAGCTTTCCATAGAATCTGGCACAAAGCTTTGATTTCTAAACTTCCCTCTTTCGGAATCTATCCTTCTCTCAGATTTTATTTCTGGTCGTTCTATAGCAGCTGTTGTAGTTGGGCACCGTTCATTCTATAAATTTATTAATGGCGTTCCTCAAGGATCTGTCCTATTCCCAATAGTTTTTCTCCTTTATACTAATGACTTTCTCTCTATTACTTCATCTCCTATCCACTCCTATGTCGATGACTCCACCATTCATTACTCTTTTCAGTAGTTAATAGACGCAAGGAGGGTAGTCTTGAAGCAACTAACCTCTGCTCCACATCGCATTTCAAATTGGGGCAGAGAAAACATGGTCATTTTCAATGCTACCAAAACTCAATTCCTCCAATATCTCTACTCGACACAATCTTCCACACAGCTACGATATCTTCTTCGAAAACACACAACTCAAACCTTCATCTCTTCTTAATATTCTTAGTGCTTTTTTTTCTTGGAAAGATCACATTACTTCTCTCTGTAAACAAGCTTCTAAGAGGTTGGGTGTTCTGGGGCGCCTTCAGAACTTCTTCACACCATCTCAGATGCTTGCTCTTTATAGGGGTGTTGTTCGCCCCTGTATGGAGTATGCTCACACATCTAGGTGGTTCCACTCATACAGCTCTCGTTGAAAAGGTGGAGTCCAGGGCTTTTCATCTTATCAACTCTCACTAATTCTCTCCAGTCTCTTTCTGCCCGTCGAATTATTGCGTCACTTTCTCTATACTATCGCTATTACAACAGACACTACTCTTCTGAACTCTCTCGTCGCATACCTCCTCCTTCGAGAAGAGTTTGTGCGACACGTCTTACTACACAGTCTCATCCTTTTTTTTGTCCAATTCTCTGACCCCAGACTTAACCGCTATGCTCAATCTTACATGCACTCTACTGGTAAAGTCTGGAACATACTCCCTTCATCTATTTTCCAAATTTCCTATGACTAAATTGTGAATATTTTTATGTAAGAACAGCTTACAGCTAAGAATCTAAAACATCTTTTCTGTCCAAGTTTGAAAAAAACAATACTGAAAACAGGAATTTTTTCAGTTGGTGGAGGCTTGTAAAAATGTAAAACGATTATAAATTCCCTTACGCGGAGAGGGGGGGGGGGTTGAGTTTCTATGTAACATTTCATTACTATTCTGCAAGCTAAGGGTAATTTTAGATCATTTACACATTTTATCTTGTATGGAATAAACTGAGTAGCCAAGGAGCTGAAAAAGCGCTGAAACTTATAACAGTATACAAAAAATTATGAAATTAATTTTAATCTGGTTACTAATTAGTTATATAATAATGCAAAGGGATTTTATTATTATATTTTAAAAGATTAAATGTTTCAAATTTTTATTCTTGATATTGAGTTTTATATGTCATTTCGGTATGCTTAAGAATCAGATCTGTCTTATCTTGAATATCACAAGAGCAAAATCATTATACCAATGGTAAAATTTTTTTTTTTTTTTTTTTACAGAATGGTAAAATGTAACTTGTATACTGTGTAATAAAGTGTATATTTAATAAATTGTATTATTATTGGATTTTTATTTTCAAAATCCCAAAAATAATCGCAAAATAAAACCTTTGGGCTTTATTGGGTTTGTCAAATTTTTTTTTAGCATTTATTAGGTGGGTTACCTATATATATATATATATATATATATATATATATATATATATATATATATATATATATATATATATATATATATATATATATATATATATATATATATATATATATATATATATATATATATATATATATATAGAGAGAGCACATCTAGAAAAAAAAATTAAAATTCATACCTTATAGTTCCTTTAAATAAAACTGGATCTTGTGGAATTACAGAAATTGAAGAACGAAGAGTGTGAAGCCCAATAACACTTATGTCAATACCGTCTATTTTTATGGTACCAGACTCTAATTCCACCATTCTTAAGAGAGTCGATATTAATGAACTCTTTCCTGGGAACAAAACAATGAAGAAATTTGCAGCATTTTTTTTTTTTGAACACAACTAATAAAGCAAATAAAATAAGATAATTTTACTGAGATATGTAAATACCAGCTCCAGTTCGCCCGATAATTCCGATTTTTTCAGAAGGTTTGATAGTGGCTGTAATACCATGGAGAACCAAAGGAAGCTCTGGTCGATATCTTAATTTAACATCTTCCATTATAATTCCACCTTCTGAAGGCCACGACGGAGGTGGTTTTGTAGCTTCAATTTCCTTTGGAGCTTCTGATTCAATTTCCTGAAAACATTTCAAACATAAAAACCTGTGAAATTCATTTAAAGGTTTTTCTGAATTGTAAAACTAAAACTAAATTCATCTGTTTGGTTTACCTATTTCCTAACTTTACAGAATGTACTGAACTCTTTGGTAATCTCAAGTCCAATATAAATTATATTTTTTCCTACTCTCCTTTCTCTGAAATCATTATTCTTAGAGATTTCGTTGTTCACCATTTCAAATGACTTTCCTATATAATTATGACAATTACAGTTGGCGAACTTGCCTAAATTTACTTTACACAAAGACCTTGAGCAGTTGATGCATCTCGATACCCATTTCACAAATCATTATAGGGAGACCTAACATACATGATCATTTCTTAACCTTTCGCTGTTAACTTTTTCTTTCTCTCTGGGATCACCTTCTAATTCCTTTTTTATAGGGGAGGGCGTACCGTCATTCGAAGAGGTGTGATTACCCCTTTTTGAATAAGCTGTGCTATGGACCATCCTATTTAACTCATGCGCCCAATGGTTCGACTCATTTTTGTGAACATCTTTACATTTTCCTATATATTGACACGAGATGGTACACTTTTAATCACACACCTAAAAAATTACTTGTCCTTTTTTAAGAAAAAATTGGGAGCTGATGTTCTCTGGTAGTGGGGTTGGAGCCACCATCAAGAAGTTACAGAATTATTCCGGTGCGCAGTCTTCTTCCTTCATCAATTTCGACAACATTCGATTTAGGTGAAGAATATTCTTTACTCAAATTTCCACTTTGTCGAATATTACCTTTCTTTTTCTAGACATTTTCTTGTTCCTGATAGAAACTCAGGTTCTTGAGCTCTCCGACAGCAAAACCTACTCTGTTCACCCTTACAGTCTCAATCCTCAATTCCCATTCAAAAATAGATGTTGCATATATGGAAGCAAAACTGCTATCTTTCTCAGTATTTTTAATCCGAGGTCTTCTCTGAATTTTCTCAACAATATCGCTTAGGTTCTGTTGCCAATCTACAACTAAATTTATATGTTCAGTCTATTTATCACCTAATTCCGCTGACTATCCTAAATTATTCGACTATCTAATTAAAATTGAACACAATCTTTCTCTCTCTCTTTTATAAAGAAATCATTATTGGTGATTTCAATGTTCACCTTCGTCAATGCTTTCCTCTAATTTACACGATATAGCTGCTGAACTCGCCTACTATTTCTCTATCCAAAATGATCTTGAGCAGATGGTGAAGCTTCCTACATGTCCTGGAGATAAACCCAACATTACATATAATTTACTGTAAAGTTTGATACAAATTCCCTTTATCTACTTTCCCCAACTTCCTTTGTCTTGCAAACCTTCAAATGTCGTGCGTGTATTGGACAGGTCTGCCTTTAATTTGGCTCTAGCCATGCCTTTTCTCCAACTATCGATCTTTGCCCACAGGAAGTGATATAAAACAGGAATTAATTTAAATTCTTTAAGAAAATCCCAAGAACGTCACCTTCCATTGACGAGAGGTTGGCTTTGACATACTGTTGCTGTGAATGATCAGATTTCTTTGATTTATCTTGGAAAGGTTACGGTTTGGTGTGATAGGTCCCCCGAGAGGCGAGGAAGCATAAATAACATGAATTTCTATGAAATGGAGCCGTACACTCCTTTCTTTCTTGATTGTTTCGCTTTTTGCTTCTTCACCTTCTGCAAAAGCATTCTGCTTTCACTCGGGAAAGTAATCTTGTGATATTTATTTATGAAAGTTTTCAATATCTGTTTAGAGAGGATTCTCAAACTGGGTGTCGTGTTGACAAACTAAAAGGATAGCAAAATAACAATTTGGCGTTTACAAAAGGAAAACATTTTCTGAGAAAGACGGACTCATATCTTAAAGTCAAAATAATTAGGCACAGAATTGTTGGAACACATGTTCCAAAAATAAAGTCCAAAGTTCAGCTCTTTTAATGTGATGGATGCATTTGATTTTCATATTAAAGTATGTCCATATGTGATTAAACACTTCCTTATCAAGGCAGATTAACATTTTGAACTTACTCATATAAATTTTCATTATCATGAAACATTAGGGCTCAAAGGAAACCACCGTGTTCTCTCCTAGCATCCCTTTTTCAGAGAACTGAGCAGTCACAATATTATTATTATTTGAGACACGCTGGACTCGTTTAAGAGGAAATTTAAAAAAAAAAAAAAAAAAAAAAAAAAAAAAAAAAAAAAAACAACAACAACAACATTACAATTAAATCTGTGAATCATCAATTGGTTGAAACAGAAGACAAATTTCTAATTAATTGTTTATGGTTCATCAAGAATTTAATCGGAAAATCTAACGATATTAAATCAAATGTTTAAAATAATTTTATATTATGCAGTATAAACTTTGAGGATGATAAAACAACGAAGAAGATTTCATTCATAATGCGGAAAGCTATAATGGGCTTAGATTAGCATTTTTTTATATAAATTTAATTAAAGGTAATGTCCAACAACTTCATCGTTGTAAATGTGTTTGAGTAAACATGTTTTGAAAACATTTACCTTTTAATACTTACATATGCATATTCGATTATTCTTTCAACTGATGTGAGTCTCGATTGGAATTCTGATTTCATTCTCATTAAGAATGGTATAAAGCCACATACCTAATAAAAATTATGAAATAAACCGTAATTATTAGAAAATAACTGCTATGAAAATTTGGCATTTCAAAAAAATGTTTGAAAAGTGAAAACTTAAAAGAAGATGAAGAAACAATTGTGTTAAAGTGTTAAATAATACGTAACTTAATTAAATGATTATTCAAACAAATTGACATCCTTTAAAATCTGAAAGAGAAATAACGCTTAAACACTAAGGTGACACTCACCCCATTAACAGTAGCAAGAGCAAGTCCAGCCATAGCAGTAGAGAAGTGTCCTTTTGTAAATACACAAATGACCGAAATGGCAAAAGTCACAATGGTCGCCATTAGATCCATTCGATAAGTAAACCACCGATTGGACAAACGAAACACAAGCAGAGCAACTGAATGATTATCTAAATGTGTGTTAAATCTGAAAAAAAAACCCTGCTTTTAAAGGTTTCAATTTAAGAGCTCATGTTTTAAGCTTTTTAAAAGTTCTTATAGAACAATTAACTGACTGCATTCATAAATGATGAACACCATTAATAATGTCTGATGAAAGCTGAATAAAAATTGAAATGACATTTTCGAATGCAAAATCCCCAAAAACTTCCAAGTATATAAAAAAAATTTTAGTAAACGTACAATGGGAAATAAATAAATATATACAAATACCAGTAAAGAAATATATCAAATTTAGTATATATCATTGCAAAATTAGAAAGAATATCTCACCTTTGGATAAATATTTTTTCTCTATCAAAAGTTCTAATAACCGAAAGACCAGAAATAGAAGCGGTCAGATGTTGGATGACGGGTGATTTTAAATTATTGTCCAAACGCTTCAGTTCTCGGACTCCCGAGTTAAGAAAGAAGTCCATCCAAATGAATATTCCTTACAATTGGAGGAATACAAATTTTGAATTAATCAATGCATACTTATTAATACTACATTTTATTTTGAAAGATTTAAAGGCTTTTATACTAAATATCATTCTTCGAGAAGAGCTTGTATGACGAGTCTTTCGACACAGTTTCATTCTTTCTCTGTTTTTTGACAAACGTTAACCCGATATGATTATTCAGGCATTTATTGTACTAGTAAAGTCTGGAACACTTATTTCTCATTTTATATACGGAGCATGCTAACTTTTGATCTGAATCCGGTATTTTTTTTCTCAACTCAAGTGGCTTACATTCAAGACTCTTACCTTTTCCCATGAGAATATATATATATATATATATATATATATATATATATATATATATATATATATATATATATATATATATATATATATATATATATATATATATATATATATATATATATATATATATATATATATCAGATAATCAGAAAGGTCAAAGCCAACACCAAGGGTTTCCACATATCATTTATTATAGTGTGAACGTTTCAAACCTTAACGCGGTCCGTCCTCAGCACAATCCAAGTTCTAAAAATTTCTAATTTAAAATATAAACCAAATATAAATTCTTTAACTATATATAAAATACTAGAATAATAATAATAAATGCAATAAAATAATAAAAATATACGAATAATATTGATATTAAAATAACATAAAGAAAAGCCAAGACTAAAGTCGAAATTTTGCAACACCAAGAAATATTAAAAAGGCTGGACTATTTTGGGAAAAAGGACTTCATCATTGTGTGAAACGAACAGTAGAAGAAGCTTGATCATTTAAGGATGGGGAATGAGTTTTTATATATAAAGACTCCAATATCCTACGATCAAGAAGGGAAGACGAATGTCGGAGTATAGAGAAATCGGAAGAAGAAAAAGGATGGGTATCTCCATGGTCTCTTATGGTAGAGTGTTCCGGAGAAGAAAGAGGAAGATCAGTTCTGAAGGAAACTCCTCTATGTTTATCAATCCTCACTTTTAATTGTAGACCAGTTTGGCCTACATACGCCGCATTACAGCTGGCACACTTAAATAAGTAAATTAATGAGGATCTGAGAAACATTGGGATAGATTCCTTATGTCTGAAGAAAGTGTGAATTGAGAATGATCAAGCTTCTTCTACTGTTCTTTTCACACAATGATGAAGTCCTTTTTCCCAAAATAGTCCAGCCTTTTTAATATTTCTTGGTGTTGCAAAATTTCGACTTTAGTCTTGCTTTTCTTTATGTTATTTTAATATCAATATTATTCTTATATTTTTATTATTTTATTGCATTTATTATTATTATTCTAGTATTTTATATATAGTTAAAGAATTTATATTTGGTTTATATTTTAAATTAGAAATTTTTAGAACTTGGATTGTGCTGAGGACGGACCGCGTTAAGGTTTGAAACGTTCACACTGTAATAAATGATATGTGGAAACCCTTGGTGTTGGCTTTGAACCTTTCTGATTAGATTGAAGTTCACAAGGAACGAAGCTATATCAACTTTATATATATATATATATATATATATATATATATATATATATATATATATATATATATATATATATATATATATATATATATATATATATATATATATATATATATATATATATATATATATATATATACGGCAAAGCTTTTTCATAGTTCAATTGAACATGTCTGAATAAAAATGATAAGTAAAATAAAAAGCGTAACATTAAGCAGTTAAGTAGAAGGGCAAAAATTAATGTTATGAAAATAGTCTTTAGAATCATAGTTTCATGCCAGGCTTTTCAATTAATATAACATTTTTAAAAAAAAATAAAAATAAAAAAAATGTAGAAAGAAAATTTAAAAAGTTTCAGAACTTGTCAATATAAAAACAGAAATGAATTGAAATAAATTATTTATGAAGCTTAAACTTTGTTTCTCTTAAGAGATATATATAATAAACTCCGGAGCCTATTATGGAAAATGAAAATACAATATCTCCGTTGTTTAACAAGCAAATAAACACAAGCCCACATCTTAATTATAAAATATTTCCCTATTAAAGATCAATTCCCAATTTTATATATATATATATATATATATATATATATATATATATATATATATATATATATATATATATATATATATATATATATATATATATATATATATATATATATATATATATATATATATATATATATATATATATACCCAAAATATATTCAAACTTCACCTTGAAAAACGTTCTTAATAAAAAGAAAAATGAAAAGACAACAATGTAAACAAGTAAAATAAACTTACCCATAATAATAATAAAGGGAATGGTGAAGAGTGGAAATATAGCACAAACCATTATAATTTGAGCTAATACGGCAAGCATTCCTTGCAAGACAAATTCGAGGAAAAATGGTATACGAACATCCACTGAAATAAAAATCAAACAAAATTCTATTAAAATGGATTCTATAATATCACCAAAAGAAAACTAATTATAATCAAGTAATAAAAAGATTCTACAATACGTATCTCATTTCTAAAGAATTTATTTCACTTCTAAGGTATGCAAAGGATATTGGTTTAAAATTCTACTCTTTTTTTCCATTTCTTCACCTAACAGGTGAGCTAGCCTCAAAAACTACTTAATTGTCTCCATTGTACTTTAATTAGTTTTAATTTTAGCAACTCATTTTCACAACCATGCAATATGATTGGAATAATATAAAGAAAGGAATTAAAATTTCAAAATAAATAACCATTCTTCAATCTTTCTGCTCACTGGAGATTTATTTTCTTTCCAAAACCTGATACATCATTTCCTTTTTTTACACAAACCATATCCATTATAAATGAATTTTTCCTGACACATCGTACTTCTCCCCACAATCTACCACTACCACAGTAATATTTATGAATATAGCAAACGTATCTCCGAAACAAATATTGTTAGATGTAGAAAGCCTAACTGAGATGATTATCTTTGGCATGGGGGGCCTACATTACACCTACTTTCCCATCAACTAAAATCATAAAGCTTGGTTTAACTCTACTTGTTCCTAAACTATTCGTCAAAGGGAAATAAGAATATCGTCCTTTTCAAACTAATAACCACTGATTTAACCACTATGCTCATTTTAACTTGCACTCTTTCTAGTTTCCCCAATTTCAAACACTTTATATTAAGTCATGTAAACCTTTATTTTGATACCGGTTTTGGTTCTCTTTCCCAATTCTGTTGAACTATGTAGAACTCTGGCCTTAACCCATTACAGGTTACATAAAAAAATGTTGCGACAGATTCACAGAATATAAATTTGACGGATCAGCCCACACGGTTGTTCAAATCGATAGTTGAAATAATTCAAATTTTTCCTCTAGCAAATGTTCGTTATTGGAATATGCTCGTGGGGAATATGTGCTATGGATATATTTTTGACTTTATTTTATAATTGTGCGTTATTGATTGGAATGATTATAAACCCAACAGAAATTATTATTTTAGGAGAATCTCTCTTAATTAAAATCTTAAAATTGGTATTTTTTTTTTCTTTTTCCATTCTGCTTATCAAATCAGGTATCGTCGAATCTACTTGCATTATCGTTTGTAAGAGAATATGAAATTGTTTTCAAGAAGGAAACATATATATATATATATATATATATATATATATATATATATATATATATATATATATATATATATATATATATATATATATATATATATATATATATATATATATACAGTACCTACTACTATGAGTGTACCTTTGTACAAGTTTTCAATTCTACGAGCTGGCACTCTGCCGAAATACTGACTCTTATGACAACCGAAATTTCTTACTACGAGCGTTTTATCGTCTCTGATAAATAACTTATTAAAACTTGTTAATTTCTTTGCTTTTTCTTTTATAATGTTTTATATTTGGTATACTCTTAATAACAGCACATTTTGTAATCTAAAAATACTTTTAAAATATTAAGGTGGATTTGGGGGACTGGAACGGATTAATTGCATTTCAATTAATTTAAATTGAGAAAATTGTTTCTTAAAACGAGCTCACTCTCGGGCGAATTAAACTCGTAGTAAGAGATACTACTATATATATATATATATATATATATATATATATATATATATATATATAATATATATATATATATATATATATATATATATATATATATATATATATATATATATATAACCACCTCGAAATGATAGGCACTCAATTCTAAGCAAAAACCCTTCTACCAACACACCCATGCCACTAAACTCTCCTATATTCAACCGAACACAGACTTAAACAACCACCATCATCCACAGCTACCTTCTACAAACCAATCCTAAATCCCATCCCATCCCAACACCACAATAACCAAAAATATTCATACTCAACTAACACATTTCTACTTGACAAACAGACCACCAAACAATATTTCTTAACACACATCCTCCCGAAATAAATCCCGACTTCAACAACCTTCCAAGACACTCACAAATCTCCCTATCAAGGCTGAGATGTGGGCACCATCCAAACTTACAACAATACAAACACAAATACAATATAAACCAGACAACATCTCCCACTTGTACCAGATGCGGAGAGGCCCCGGAGACCGTGTCGCACTTCCTGTTACTCTGTCCTTCTAATTCTCGCCCCAGAATCTTCTGGGACATCTCTGCCTTGAGTGATCTCTGGAGGAGGCCGTCTGCGGTGGGCGGCTATATTAGCGAAGTGTGGCCACCCCAGCGTGGAGTGATCAGGGGGTGAGAAGGTTATAAAAAAAAAAAAAAAAAAAAAAAAAAAAAAAAAAAAAAAAAAAAAAAAAAAAAAATATATATATATATATATATATATATATATATATATATATATATATATATATATATATATATATATATATATATATATATATATAGTACACATTATAGTATTTCTACAACATAAATCAAGAAGGTAAGACTGAAACATTAAAAAAATAAACAGAATATCTACCTTCATCTAAATCTCTAGAAAATCTATTGAGAATTCTCCCAGTAGGAGTAGTATCTAGAAAACGCATAGGAGAGTTGATGATGCTATTAAACATATCCTGATGAAGTTTCGAGGATCCAGCCAACACCCTATAAAAAAAATAATGAGCATTTTATCAAAGTAATATGCTGTTTAAAATTTTTTCCTAATCTCCTTAATATCTTGAGACAAAAGCAGGCTCACAACTAATGAGAGTATATAAAGAAAATATTCCAATCTGCCAAGTCTAGTAAATCAAAAATTATACTGTGCTTATAATACCTAAAAGTCACCCCAATTCCTTTTACAATACCAATAGCTATGAGGAACACGAAACTAAGGCCGTAAACAAGTTGATATATCCAAAGGTTTGGATTCTGCGTAACATCACCCTTAAGCTCGTCGTCAGAATATGTTATATTATAAAGTGTTCGATTTTGTTTTCGTTCTTTTTCCAATCCATCTCCCTTATAATACAATTCAAAGATTAGCAATCAATGGTAATAACTGCTATTTTTTAACATTTCAATGTTTAAGAAATCATTAACACATTTTTCTACATATTAATGCTTCAGAGATTTTACTTCTTGCATGAAGATGAATAATGCTTAAACATCTTAGGTACTTACATCATCAAGCCACCTTTGCAGCCAAACAACGTTGAATATCCTACAAAGGGTGAAAAGCACAATTGCTAAAAATATGAACATACATATACACCATCCTCCACATACCTAAAAAAGAAAAAAAAATTCTCATTACGATAACGAATAAAAAATAAATAATCCTACTGATTTCTTAATGTACAAAACAGAGGTGGACTTAATATCCGCATATCGACAGTTTTATTGAACTCCATAAAACTATCCAGTGTTTTTATCTTTTCAATACTTTTCGATATAACTCATTTGCAATATTGTCGATATGTAGGAGACTGTCATTTATCAAAGAATTTTAAGTTTTTCTTGAAAGGAAGAACTGCTTGACAAGATAGTACCTTTAAAAAAAACTGCACTTAAGATATTAAGTTAAAGAGAGGTAATGTATCTTCCAACCACAAAACTTTAGTAGCATATCATTGTGTAGTTCTAGGATTCTGTTTAAAATAAAAAGCTAACAAAAAATTTAAAACACCGAGATATACTTTATTCTGTAAGGAAATACAAACCGAGTGACTAAGTTAGAAAGGAGAGTTTGTAAAAATCTGAAGTGTTTCTAGAATAAAGAATATTATCCTTTCATGAACATGCAAACTACGTACAGAAAAAAAGTTTGTTTAACTTTGTTGCAAGTCCCTCCTCAATAATAATATATATATATATATATATATATATATATATATATATATATATATATATATATATATATATATATATATATATATATATATATATATATATATATATTATATATATTTATACCTCCTCCGGTGGGCAAAGGCCGGAGGCCTACTGAATTCCACCAGAGTTGGAAAAATGCTATTCAGGCCGATGCTGGCCGACGTGTCCAGATACACGGCGTTTGAAAGTATGTAAGACAAAGGAAGTTGGGAAAACAGATAAAGGGAGTGTGTTCCAGACTTTACCAGTATACCAACTATAGCGGTTAAGTCTGGGGTCAGAGAGTTGGACAGAGAAAGGATGAGACTGTGTAGAAAGTCGTGTCGCCCGAGCTCTTCTCAATGGAGGAGGTATGCGACGAGAGAGTTCAGAAGAGCAGTGTCCGTTGTAATAGCGATAGTATAGAGAGAGAGTGACGCAACAATTCGACGGGCAGAAAGAGATTGGAAAGAGTTAGTAAGAGCAGGGGAGTTGATGAGACGAAATGCTCTAGACTCCCCCTTCTCAAGTATATATATATATATATTATATATATATATATATATATATATATATATATATATATATATATATATATATATATATATATATATATATATATATATATATATTTTTTTTTTTTTTATTTTTTTTTTTCTTCTGGAAAACGGGTCAGAAGCCTGCATGAAAGCTATCAGAGTTGGATAAAACCAAATTCAGCTCTGAAAGATCATTAAAGACTAACATGCCTCCATGCACAATATCTGAAAGTGTAAATAAAAAAAAAGAGGAAAATATAAGAACGAAGTGAGTTTTGTACTTTACAATAAAATACATAAGAGAATAGTCGTAGGTCTTCAGAATGAGGCCAGAGAGAAGGACAAAATAGATTGGAACACATATGAAAGGAAGATTCACACGAATACAATTCGTGGCAAGAGATATGGAACTAGAGAATTCAGAAAGGCAGCGCTAGTTGTGATATCGAAGAGTAAAAGGCGATTGATACATATCTAAATGGCTAGACAGTGGTTGTAAAGAAACAGTGAGAGCAAGATGGGTTGACGTTATCCCACTTTCTTATACGTATTACAATGGCAGATGCTCAAGGAAATTGACCTTTTGCATTTCAGCATCGCTGGAATGACCTTTTCACAAAAGGATGCCGTGTCTTGGAAGTAATTTTATTCGGAGGCCAACGCAGCTTCTGGTTTGTTTGTTGTGGCCTGTAGAATTCCTTAACATGATTGTTCCTACTACTATATTTCACCTTCCTCGCTTTAAAACTTACGTCTCCGCCTAAATGAGAAGTTTGAGGTTCGGATGGTCTTGGGCAAGTTTTCTATTTCTCCCCACCTTATTTTTAATGAACCTTCCATGAAAAGGTGAGTGGAGAAAAAAGTGTTAAATGAAAAATGTACATGATTAGTCGTTTCAACTGACACAATAAAAAAACTTCTCATATTTTGGAAGGGTAAGTAATTAATAAATAAATAATAGTAAAAATATCACAAGTTGATCCCAACCATGCATTATATATATGAGACAAAGTTTCTTTCAATGACTCCGACTCCATCAAAAATATTTTTCCTGCTCCAGATCCATATCTCCGGCATTTTAATTATTACTGATATGGGAAATTCTAATTCTCAATAGTCTCGTCACTAACTGAATAAATTACATACCTATTTACTATAAAATATATAGATTACATATAAATAAGAGGACATATTGTATAATGTTTTAAAATTTTGAAACAAAGTATTAAAGGCATAAAAATTTTTTACTTTCTATTATTATTATTTTTATCATCATTCAACATTCTATAATTATTATTATTATTATTATTCTATATTAAGACAAAAATAAGTTATACAGAAAATAAAATATGCTTGGTACTGTAACTGCGTTATTTTAAAGGACCTTTACAAATGTCTGGATCAAAGAAGTAAACAATATAATACGTACTTTTATGGAAGTTAAATATACTTTGCCACTAACGCTCCCTATTTCTTTTGTTTCTTCCTTAATTAATTTTCCTTCTACATTTAATTCATCTGTAATAATAATAATAATAATAATAATAATAATAATAATAATAATAATAATAATAATAATAATAATAATAATAATAATAATAATAATAATAAATAAATAAATAAATAAATAAATATAAATAATAAATAAATAAAAATAATCTGTGAAATAAGATTTAAAAACATTTTTTTGGCTTAATTTTTTTCTAATAATAATAATAATAATAATAATCTATTATTATTATTTCACTGATGAACTTAAAACATTTAAAAGCCATATAACATAAGACAATGAAAGGCAATCATTAGAATTTGGCAAAGTGTGGGTGTTGAGATGGGCTGCGGTATCTATAATAAGTTTCAAGACCTTTCTCAAGAAATCAAAATACTTTATTAATATATAATCAAAGCATTTTCCAGAAGGTGTTTGTACCTTACTTATCACTTGTATGGATACAAAAGGCGAACTCATCAAAATTAAAATGGAAAGGCTTTAATTAAATAAATTATATTAGCAGCATTCAATGCCCACATTTTGTTTTAAAGGTTGGTGAAAAAAGGAAGACTGTCTGTGAAAGATCAAAAATATTTCGAAATATTTGAGCTCTTTTCTCTGATCCTCTTACAGTGTATTTAGTTTTCTTCTCTCTTTTCTGTTTATCTGTTTATGTTTCATTATCTTGAAAAAATCTAACTAATACTTTCTTCAGTGTTTTCTATTATTATTCTTCAAGGCCACAGGATCCTTAAACTATATGTAGATTCCTGCTGCTCAACATCACTCCGTATAAAAGATGACTCCCCTTAAATTATTTATTCAATGTTTTAATCTCCTCCAGCAACCTCACTTCCTTTACTTCCTTTCTGTACTCTATCATATCTCAGGATATATATTTCATTCATTTTTTTTCTTAGTTCAAAGAACTCTACAAGTTATTTCATTTTGTCCATTCTATTTTACTTCTTATGTATACTGTCAAGCCTTTCAGTATAACATTTCTTAATTTCGTACTCATCAAATCCTCTATTTTCATATCTTTCACCGCTTCAACTGCACTACCAAGCAATGACGTCCTTATTTCTACCACTAGATAACTTTACTTCACTCTCATATATCAACAACTAATTTCCTGTTCTTTCTATCTAATTTTCAGACCACACTATCCTATAATAATAATGGCCAATAACTACTACATTTAATTGGTTACTTTAGTCATCACAATCTTTTATTTAGAAAAACAAACAATAGAAAAAAATAATTGAAATAAATACTCTGAAAAAATAAAAAAAAAAAAAAAAAAAAAAAAAAAAAAAAAAAAAAAAAAAATATATATATATATATATATATATATATATATATATATATATATATATATATATATATATATATATATATATATATATATATATATATATATATATATATATATATATATATATTATAATATATATATATATATATAGTATATATATTATATTTTAAAAGAGATTTCAAATTCCTTATTTTTTTATCTAATAAGATATATAATTAATATAAATAATTAATTATACATTAATTCTGGACTATCATAACCATATTCTATTCTATTATCTAAATTTCAACAACCGTGACGAACATTCATCAATTTACATATCTCAAATATTTAATAAACTACTCTTGCAATTTCTAATATTATTAGCAAGTAAATTACTAATAATTTACTAGTCTCTATGAAGCACTTAACTATTACGAAACTCTCGCGTTACGCAGGGTTGTTGACGTCACAGATGCTTTCCATTTCTAGATTTGCTTCCTCCGCTTTTCTTTTTTACTTTAAACTGTGCACCGTTTTTTCTCCATCTGCGGAGATAAGTGTGAAATTCTGACTCAACTATCCACATACCAGAATAATTGGAGCGGCATTCTGTGGTTGAGGCTCAATTTAATTCAAAGTAATCAGTAGCCATGGTCTGTCGGCACTTTTCTTTTGGATACTCGAATTGGGTCACGAGAAGTGTCGGGGTTACTCCTTCTCTCTGCAGATCTTTCTCCTCCTCCTCTCTCTTCCTCTCTTTCCTTCTCTCTCTCTCTATATATACTTTCCATTCACTCACTTTTCCCAAAAATCCTCATGGTATACTAACTCTAACTCATAGCTACTTTGTTCTGACTTCGATATCCTACATCTCTATTCTACGCTGCAATCGGATTCTCTCTTACTCATTCTTGCTCACCCATCATGCTTAGTTCTCATATGGAATGCGCTTTGGCATCTTGAACTTCAAGTAACATACTTGTGCTGATCTAACTTCCATGTACATAGTATTTCATTTATCGAAGTCATTACGATCAATGAAACATGTTAAACCTAAAGAAAACTTACCTCTTGCACTCTGGAAAAATGTTTACGTTTTAATTAACGTATATCCATTCTAAAAAATATGCCGTACTCATGAGTTTCCATGGCCTGGATCAGTCAAGAATCAGTCTTTTTCTTCCTCGCCTTTCAGCTTTCTTTTCTCTATTACATTCTCTATTGAATAATATGTTCTTTTGCACTTTTTTTCGTATTCGATCCAGGCTATCCTTTAAGGGGACTCCGTCCAATAAATAGATTATTCACCGTGCTCTTTTGCTGTCTACGATGCTCGTAGGCCAGGTTACCTCTCTCCTGTTTCTGTCTTCTCTACTTGATATAAAGCTCATCATTAGCTTTAATTCTTTTTTAAATACCTCAATCAATTCATTTACTCATTATTTAATCATCTCTGTACTCTCTACTTTCTCGAATCTCATCCTCTTTTTCTCATTGTCTACTCTCATCTACTCTCTTCTTCCAATCATTCTACATTACATCTCAATACTCAATTCATCTCTACTCTTTCTTCTCTTTCTTCTCTCTATCTCTATCTCTATCACTATCTCTATCTCACTTCTCTCGATCTACTCGTCTACTCGTCAGTGCTCGGCTCTCTCGGAGTCGTCTGGCAAGACATCTCATACTCTTTGCTACTGCTTCCTGCTACTCATGGGCGTCAGTACCATACAATCAATCTCATACAATCATTCGTGTCTCATTCATCTCTCTACAGGTTAATCTAAACCTCTTATGATACCATTTGCGTAAGAGGAGAACTTTGCTTCATGATCCTGGCCATATTGGGTCGCTTCTCCAATTCCAAACTCGTGATTTACCATATTACTAATAAAAGATTATATATACATATTAATATAAACTTGAAATAATCTCAAATTAATAAAATAAATATCTTGAATGTCACATTTTTGTATATTAATTCTCGTATTTTATATCGGTTGACAATTTTTACATAGGTAATATCTTTATGTGATGCTGCTTTTTATTACTTTTCTTTGACTGCTCTTAATAATCAGTGTTAATTACAAAAGTGTTCAAAAGCAATGCATGAAATCTTTATTCTCGTTTGAATAATTGGATGCATCGTCATCCTACCTAATGTTGAATGTCACAACCTCTTAGTAGAATTGTGCTAGAAGATACTCGTTAGTAAGAAAAAAGGACTTAGGTGATGTTGTTATTTATATTTTATTCTCAGGAATTTGGATATATTTTATTTCGCGATTAGCTCTGTTTTGATGATTTTATCATGCATATTATAAATAAATGAAGGGAGCGCGCATATTCATTTATCTACCAAAATACAATATATGTGTACATACTTTGCTTCACTTAGGAGAATTCTTACATTTAGTGATCCTATCTTCGCATTCGCAGCCAGTTAATAGCAAGCATTACATCGTTCTGAACGTTAGTGTAATCTTCGCTATGTTAACGACAGCTAGATGCGAATTCCAATGAAGGCATAAATGTATGATGTATATTAGCTTTTTTCAAGGTTGAGATTTTATATATAATGTTTATGGCAGCTTCTAATGAAAAACGTATGGTCATTTTATGTAGATATCAAAACTCAACTGATATCCAATTAAAGTCTCACAACTTAATATGATAACTCATCAAGATTTCAAATATTCCCTTTTTCTGAGATATCAAACAACAAGTTTACTTATGAGACTCAAGAACTCTTAATAGTGCCCAATAGGGTGCGATGTCATAAGGAGAATAAGACAGCATTTGCTTTGAAATGAATTAATATTTAAGAGCTGTCAAAGAAAATATTAAAGACCAAAGATTTTAAGATTTCACTTTATGGATTATTATTATTATTATTATTATTATTATTATTATTATTATTATTATTATACACGAGTTTGGATTGGGCGACAAGGCTGGATCATGAAGCAAAGTTCTTCGCATGGTTCTAGGTTTGGATTCCTTTTAACCATTTTTTTTTTTTGTTTCCTTGTACGACTGCAGGAATTTTTTGCAGTCGACTCCACCCGCATCATGCGGGAAATGGTGTAATGTATTTAAAAAAAAAAAAAAAATTATTTATTATTATTATGATTGAAATAATTTCATTAAATGTTTCAAATCGAAATATTAATATTAAATAATTTTGTATTTAAAAATTAAATTCTATTCTTTTTCAGTGGAGGACAGAAACAGAGAGTTAACCTTGCTCGAGCTCTGTACAGCAACCGTGATATCTATTTATTGGACGATCCTCTTAGTGCTGTCGATACTAAAGTAGCAAAACATTTATTCAATAGATGTATAAAAGAAGCTATGGCAGAAAAGACTGTTCTTCTGATCAGCCATGGAACTCATGTACGCATTTTTTTTATGGTATACTTTAATTAAACGTAAACATTTTCCAATTGCAAGTAGTTTTCTTTGTTGTACATTTTCATTGTTCGTAATTACTTCATAAATGAAATCCTATGTACATGAAGTTCAGATGCGAGCACAAGTATGTACTTGAAGTTCAGATGCAAGCGCATTCCTATTAACTAACTTGTGCAATATATAATCCGATTCCTATTAATGTAGAGTTCATTCATAACAATAGCTTCTTATTTTACCATAGTTTTTGGAAAAGTGTGATGAAGTTATATTTATGAAAGAGGGGAGAATCTGCGAGAGAGGTACTCACGCTGCCCTAATGATGCGCCAAGGAGATTACTTTGAATTAATGAGCTACAATGCCGCTCATGAAGATGATTCCTCCCCAGATGAAATTGAAGTTAAAAGAAAGCGGAGAGAATCTGAAAGGAGCACTGCTACCGAAAGTAAGTGCTTAAATGTATTATTATTATTATTATTATTATTATTATTATTATATTTTATATTGTTATTATTATTTATTATTATTATTAAAAAATTAAAAAAAAAAAAAAAAAAAAAAAAAAAAATTTTTTAATATAATATAATATATATATATATATATATATATATATATAATATATATATATTATATATTATATATATATATATAATTATATAAATTATTTAAAGGTATCTTTTTAGATCTTAAATGAAAATGGTCGAAGATAAACAGGCTTCAGAGTATTTATTTCAATTATTTTTTTCTATTGTTTGTTTTTCTAAATAAAAGATTGTGATGACTAAAGTAACCAATTAAATGTAGTAGTTATTGGCCATTATTATTATAGGATAGTGTGGTCTGAAAATTAGATAGAAAGAACAGGAAATTAGTTGTTGATATATGAGAGTGAAGTAAAGTTATCTAGTGGTAGAAATAAGGACGTCATTGCTTGGTAGTGCAGTTGAAGCGGTGAAAGATATGAAAATAGAGGATTTGATGAGTACGAAATTAAGAAATGTTATACTGAAAGGCTTGACAGTATACATAAGAAGTAAAATAGAATGGACAAAATGAAATAACTTGTAGAGTTCTTTGAACTAAGAAAAAAAATGAATGAAATATATATCCTGAGATATGATAGAGTACAGAAAGGAAGTAAAGGAAGTGAGGTTGCTGGAGGAGATTAAAACATTGAATAAATAATTTAAGGGGAGTCATCTTTTATACGGAGTGATGTTGAGCAGCAGGAATCTACATATAGTTTAAGGATCCTGTGGCCTTGAAGAATAATAATAGAAAACACTGAAGAAAGTATTAGTTAGATTTTTTCAAGATAATGAAACATAAACAGATAAACAGAAAAGAGAGAAGAAAACTAAATACACTGTAAGAGGATCAGAGAAAAGAGCTCAAATATTTCGAAATATTTTTGATCTTTCACAGACAGTCTTCCTTTTTTCACCAACCTTTAAAACAAAATGTGGGCATTGAATGCTGCTAATATAATTTATTTAATTAAAGCCTTTCCATTTTAATTTTGATGAGTTCGCCTTTTGTATCCATACAAGTGATAAGTAAGGTACAAACACCTTCTGGAAAATGCTTTGATTATATATTAATAAAGTATTTTGATTTCTTGAGAAAGGTCTTGAAACTTATTATAGATACCGCAGCCCATCTCAACACCCACACTTTGCCAAATTCTAATGATTGCCTTTCATTGTCTTATGTTATATGGCTTTTAAATGTTTTAAGTTCATCAGTGAAATAATAATAATAGATTATTATTATTATTATTATTATTAGAAAAAAATTAAGCCAAAAAAATGTTTTTAAATCTTATTTCACAGATTATTTTTATTTATTTATTTATTTATTTATTTATTTATTTATT
>SEYY01016354.1:0-17984 GCA_009176605.1 Armadillidium nasatum
TTAATAGAGGTTCCTAGTCACGTTTTTTGATGACAAAGGCTGTTATAGCTCGGTTCGAACTATAAGTAGCAACAAATATGTATATAATATAAATTACTTAGAACAATATTGCCTATGATTTGAGACATAAATCATGAGAAAATAATGAGAAGTTTCAGAGATACGGCCCAAAGACGTCGCTAGCCAGCCAAAAATTCGAGTTTTTTGAAACTTTGAACGTCCCAGCTGACACAGGTTAACATGCTCCAATCGTGCTCAAACTTTGACTATCGAAAAATCTGCAAAGACTGATCATTTTGTGGGGTTCCGGTTGACAAAATTCGGGAAATAATTTTCTCCCCCAAATCACAGCGGTCACCTTAATATCCATCCTAACAGCAATAGGTATCATTATTTCGATGTACTCAGCAATTACTTCTTTATCAGTTTTATTAAATACTGGAAGACAAGACTTTTGTTTCATACAAATGTTGTTGATTTGTGTCATGCTACCATCAAGGTTCTTAAGCAGGTCTTTCATAGAATCGTATAGGGAGTTCCAGCGAGTAATACTTGTGTTTTAAACTTTGTTCCCAACTCTTCTTGATTCTCGCAGCAGTTGTAGTTTTCCTATTTTGGGCATTCCACAATGCCTGTGCTTTGGCAAGTGTCTTATTAAATGGATCCTTGGCACCAGAGGACCAGCGAGGAACTTTCGAAACATCCCTAGTAGCCAAGATGTTTGATGTGTGGGAATGCAACGGCTATGTTTAAGTAGGCAAAATGTATCGCCTTCTCCAAGCAGATATTTGAATATTAAAAAAGTTGTTAAGCGCAAAATGCAAAAGCGCACGTTTTCGAAATTTCGCGGAAACGCAAAAGCGCATTTTTTTACCCAAAGCGCAAATTGCGCTTTTGTGCTTTTGCGCTTTGATTTGCGCTTATGCCCACCTATATATATATATATATATATATATATATATATATATATATATATATATATATATATATATATATATATATATTATATATATATATATATATATATATATATATATATATATATATATATTATATAGGCAGATATTAGATTTTTCTAAGTGAAGAGGAATTTAAAGATTATGGAAAAAAACGCATATTAAATAATCTCTCTCTCTCTCTCTCTCTCTCTCTCTCTCTCTCTCTCTCTCTCTCTCTCTCTCTCTCTCTCTCTCTCTCTCTCTCTCTCTCTCTCTCTCTCTCTCTCTTTTTTCTTCTTTTTTTCTCTTTTTTTTTTCTAATAATTATATTATATATTTATATATTATATATATATATATATATATAATATATATATATATATATATATATATATATATATATATATATATATATATATATATATATATATATATATATATATATACTTACAACCTTTCCCCCAATCGTGGGGTGGTGTCTATCGCAGGCCACATCCGTCCAAACATTCACTCCTTCACCAATCTTTTCCATTCATTCCTATCCTCTATCAACCGCACACCCTCCTCCCATTTCATCCCTCTATCCATTAACATTAATCACTCAACTTCCCCTCGGTCTCCACATATCTCTCACACCCTCCACTTCTAAAACAAATTCCTTTTTAGACATTCTCTCTTCATTCATCCTACAAACATGTCCAAACCATCTCAGCATACTTTGTTCAGCTCTTTCAACCATACTCTTTCTCCATCCACACATTTCCTTTATGCTGATATTCCTGACCCAATCTCTTCTACCAACATCACAAACCGCTCTCAGACTTTCATTTCGAAAACCTCTATTTTTTCTCTTCCTAGCATTCAGCCTCCATACATCACTCGCATACATAACCACCAGTATATAATATCCCTCAAACATTCTCCTTCACCCCTCTTGGTAACCTTCCTCTATTCCAAATAAATCTTCAAACAACCTATCACCTTCTCCCCTCTCTTATTCCATGACTAACCTCTCACTCACTCATACTAACATCAGCCTCTACAAAAATCACACTCAGATACTTAAATAAAGTGACTATCTCCATTTCTCCCTACCTACTTTAATTTATAAATCATCTCCCTCAACCACACCCCTCTCCCCTTCCTTCCAATTTTTCAATCATAGTACTTTACTTTTACCCATATTTACTCTTAAGCCCAAATCATCACAACCCTTTACAAACTCATCCACCAATACTTTCAAATTTTCCTATGTCTCACCCAAAAGTACCACATCATCCGCATGCATCAACTCATTTGCATCCCACATACCATCATGCTCCTTCATTCACACCCCTTTCCCTACCCTATCCATTTTTCTCACCACTTTGTCAATAAATAAATTAAATAACCCCGAATACATTACACAACCCTGTCTTAGACTATTATTTACATAAAAAAACTCAGTCTCCATTCTGTTCATTCTCACACTGCTATTCCGATATAATGCTCTAATACATTCCCGTATTTGCTTCTCAATTTCATACTCACTCAGGACCTCCCACAGTTTATTCCTATCTACCCTATCTTAATCTTTTTCTAGGTCCGTAAAGCACATGTACACATCCTTCTTTTTACCTCTTCTTTTCTCTTCAATCATTCTTAATGTAAAAACCTGATATATAATATATATATATATATATATATATATATATATATATATATATATATATATATATATATATATATATATATATATATATATATATATATATATATATATATATATATATATATATATATATATATATATATATATATATATATATATATATATATATATATATATATATATATATATATATATATATATATATATATATATATATATATATATATATATATATACCGTATATATATATAATATAGGAGTGTATCCTCAACTGTGAGTGCTGTCTCTATTGTATCTTGATTTAATTTATTTACTTCTAGGATGTTTCCTTTTAAAGGAGAAACTTTCTCTTTTCAATTAAAGTAAGAGAAAAACACTGATGCTCCGCTTGCTAAGAAACTTTCATTATTATATGCTACAAGTTTTTAATTATTTATTTTACTGTAAGAGACTCTTCTTAACATTCTTCTTTTTAATTATTTATTCAGACATAAATTTTTTCCTTTTAACTTTGTGAATTAACTCTTTTCCCCTTTTTTTTAATAGAGTTATATTTGGACTGTCGGGTTAAGTTTATTCAGTTTTTGGTTTTCAAGCCACTATAAATTTGTTCTTTCTGGGAGTTTTAAAACATCTCGCCAAAGTTCTATTCTATTTCTTCAAGCTTTATCACTCCTAGGCAATTTTCTAAATAAGGAGTATATTACGAAGGTCATTATTCATTCTCTTTTCCTACTCTTACCTTTAGTTATCATTTAATATATAACAAACCCTTTCGCTTATGGCATACAAGTATTGCCCTCGAATACATAGGAAAGTTTCTGTTTTCCAACAGTGCCTAAAGATGATTCAAAGATATGGGATTCTTTTTCCAAATTATAAGAAAACAGAGAAATTGGTTGCATTTTAAATATTGTTATCAATATTATTCATTGCTTATCTACAGATAGATAAGTCAATAATAAAAGGAAGAGAGGAAATGACAAATTTTATTGAGAAATAATAGTATTGGTAATAATCTGGAGTGTTGGATCGAAAATGAACTGAAGCCATAAAAGGTTGTAACTTACTTCTGAGATGCACTAAAGGTGAAAGGTTGAGGATAAAAGTAGATAATACAAAAATCAATGTCTTATGGATGAATGTGGATGTCAAGAATATTGAAAAAAAAGAAAGAAATGCAGAATACAGGCGGCAGAGAAGAGGGTTCTAAATAATATAGTGGAGAACTCTGTGAGAGATAGAGTAAAAAATGAAAGTACAGTATAAGAGAGACGGTAAGAGTAAAAGTCATATTACACAGCATGAGAACATCTATATAAGATGCAGATGAATAAAGAGTGGCGAGGATAAAATAAAAGTGAAAGGGGGCAGCAAAATAGACGAAGAAGAGTTTGGAGAAGATGGAAGAACCTAGTGTAGGATTCTATCCCATTTATAAAATGGATAATGAAGGAGCAGGTGAAACAAGATAACAGAATATGGAGGAGTACGTCAAATAACTGACAATGACAGGATGAACATACTTTTTAGAAATGGGTTGAGTAATATATATATATATATATATATATATATATATATATATATATATATATATATATATATATATATATATATATATATATATATATATATATATATATATATATATATATATATATATATATATATATATATATATATTATATATATATCTCTGGTGTGGCAAAGGCCAGAGGCCTACTAATTTCCACCAAAGTTGGAGGAATATTAAAAACAGTCTAATTAAAGGTCGACATGTACCGATACAAGGTATTTCAAGGTGTGGAAGTCTAAAGAAATTGGAAAAAAAAAGAGATAAAAATAGTGTGTTTCAGACGTTATCGGTAGTAGTATATGTAAGATTGAGTATAGCGGTTAAGTCTGTGGTTTGATAGTTGGACAGAGAAAGGATGAGACTGTGTTGAAAGGCGTGTTGCAGGAATTCTTCTCAATGCATGAGGTATGAGACGAGAAAATTCTGAAAAGCCGTGTCAGTTGTAATAGCGATAGTATAGAGAGAGTGACACAAAAATTCGACGAGTAGAAAAAGACTGAAAAAAGAAGAGAGCGAAAGAGTTAATAAGACGAAAAGCCCTAGTCTCCACCTTTTCAAGGGGAGTTGTATGAAAGGAACCACATCAGATTTGTGAAGCATATTCCGTACAGGGACGAAAAAACAGCCCTATAAACATAAAGTAATTGTGGTGGGGTGAAGTTATATATATATATATATATATATATATATATATATATATATATATATATATATATATATATATATATATATATATATATATATATATATATATATATATATATATATTATATATATATACCACATAAACAGTGGAGTTAAAATTTTACAATTTCAAAAATATAATTTCGAATATACTTAAGAATATTGCCTGACCTATTGCCCTGTACCCAAGCTCAGTCGGGGAGGTCCTTTGAGTTAGTCTTCTTGGCGGGTAAACATGAGCTTTCTCAATACGATTTCATTTTGTACTGTCGTGATACAGAGGCAACACTGTCTTGCTAGCTTAGAGGTCAGGGTTCGAATTATCAGTATTACAAAATTTATATATATATATATATATATATATATATATATATATATATATATATATATATATATATATATATATATATATATATATATATATATATATATATATATATATATATGATAATTGATGATGATTTCACCTTTCATTACTCCTTTCAATTTAAAAGCTGTTATTTGACGCAAGGAATGTGACCTTGTAGTAACTACCTCTGATCTTTTTCATTAGAACAGGGAAAACATGGTCGTTTTCAATACATCAGAAATTCAATTCCTTCATCTTCCTACTAGACTCTACTTTCCATGCAACTATTTCAACTTTGAAAGCACTCAGCTCAAACCTTCTTTATATTCTTAATATTCTCAGTGTTTTTTTTCTCGTGATCATTTTTGAAAAGAAACACCAATTTATTGTTCTTTATAAGGGCGTTGTTGACCACAATATAGAGTATGCCTCAAGTATCTAGAGTGGTTCTAATCACACAATTATCCTTGAAAACGTGTATTATAGGGCTTTTCTTCTTATCAACTCTTTCACTCTCACTAACTCTCTGCATTCTCTTACAGGCCGTCGAATTTTTGCCTCACTTTCTCTATGCTATTTCTATTACATCGGAAACTGCTCTTTCTTCAGAACTCCGGTAGCATATCTCTTCCCATGGAAAGGGCTCATGACACACGGTTTCCAACACATTTTCATTCTTTCTTTGGCTTAAAGCTCTGACTCTAGACTCATGGCTTTCCTCATACTTACAAGTAGTCAACTGGTAAATTTTGGAGCACATTCCCTTTGTGTATTTCCCCAACTTCCCCTGATTTATACACCTTCAAACGCCGTCAATCCAGGAAATGTCTGCCTTTAAAAGACCACGATTCTGGCAGTTCTCCAAATCTGGCAGAAATTGGTAGGCCTCTTGTCTTTATTTACCCCACCAGAGGATATGTAGGGTGTTTATAAGTCATGGTACAAACTTCGACCATAAGACCTACACACGTCTACATATTTTTCTCCGTAAATATAGAACAAAAAATTTATCGTATATAGAACAGGGGTGGGCAACCATTTGCATGCGTGCCAAACGTGGCACGTCAAAAAAAAATTTCAGGCAAGTCAAAAATAATATTGAATTTTCTTTAAGGTGACAAAGGTACAGCATTGTTAAAATGCAATTTTAAAGATAAATAAATGTTCTTCCTTTTTGAACGTCATTTATAAGTGATTTAAAATCAGCATTAGATTATCTGTATTAACCTTTTATTGTATTTTAGTCATGCATATGTATAAAAGTTCTTCAAACATTTAAAATATATCATATATTATGTTTTCAAAAAATTTGGTTGGCATGTTGAAAAAAATTTTGTGACCGAGATTTTGTCGATTTTGGTACGAAATTTCAAAAAAAATTGCCCACCCCTGGTATAGGAGAAAAGGGCTGGTTGCTAATGATGTACCAGTACATAAGTTGGGGGTTGGCATGTGTGGCGCAACCTTCGAACTAATTTAAAGGTATAATGGAGGATGTATTGGATTCGTTCCTACATCCCTGCTTATCAATGAGGAACACACAGGCGCCAGTGCACCAATCCGACACGGCCACATGGAATATATTAGAGTATCTGCAACAAAAGTATGGTATATGTACAGCTAACGAGGGTGATCATCACATTACAGTGGGATAATCAGCCATTGTATATGCACACAAAATTTATTTTCGTTATTTATTAGGTTATTTCGGTTATTTAAGGTTACTATTACAGAAGATGCTGGAAATGTTGCCCCTGCATTTCGATGCATCATCGGAGACGTCTTTACAGGGATAGGTGGATTCTTGAAACGTTCCTGCGGTATTGTGCAGTCAATTACAGGCATCTCCAATCTAATGTAATAGCTGTTTCTCTGTATCGACCAGTTCTGCGTGCACAATCGTTTTGAGATTGCCTTAAATGTAAAAGTTCAATAGATTTAAATCGGGTGATCTTGGGAGCCAGGCCATAGAACCTTCTCGGCCAATTCAATGTCTGCCTAGCTCAGGGTTCAGGTGGCGCCTTACACAGTGACAGAAATGTGCCGGCTCACCATCGTGCATGAACCACATACGACGACGTGTTTGGAGGTCAACGTCATCGAGCATGTCTTGTAATTCACGCCACAGAAACCGGAGCGTTTGTTCATTGAGATGTCCACGTATGATGTTCGGTCCAAGAATACGATCACCCACTACCCCTAACCACACATTCAGTGTAAACATGTATTGCGTGGAGATTTGTGTCACACAACATATGGGTATTGTGGTGATTAACAATGCCGTTCCGACCGAAGCAGGTAGCTTTATCAGTAAATAGTATGCGTCTTAAATGGTGTGGAATTACTGCAAGTCACCCTACCATCCATTCACAGAATGTCTGCCGTAGAGAAAAGTCTGCGTCATTTAGACCTTGGACACATTGCAGGTGGTATGGATATAGTTGTTGTCCATGTAATATCCGCCACACACTACTATGACTAACACATTGCTCCTCCTTAGCAATCCTCTTTGTGGACCTTTCCGGTGATTGTTCCGCACTCTGTAATAGACTAAGCTCCATATCGGGTGCTATGATTTGAGATCTTCCTGATCGTCGTCTATGTACGAAGCTGCCATGTTCCATGAGACGATAATAGACCCTATTGAACGTGCTACTATCTGGTTGGCGACGGTGTGGGAACAATGCTGCATACATGCGTGTAGCCCTTCCAATAATCTCGTCCGCTCTCCCGTAAATGTATTGAACGTGCCCATTCTCTCTGTTAGTGTATGGTCCCTCCATTGGCTACACAGTGCAACGACACTTACTTAATCCCCCACGTTAAAAGTCCATACATCTTAACATGATCCGGATAAACTGAGATGGCCCCATCCGAACATGTGCGCATGTTACTGTCGTTAACCTCATGTGGTCAATTCCAGTTACCTCTGTGTTAGTCTATTGCTGTCCTGTGTACGATGACCTAACAACAGTTGGGTCTGAATGTATGCTACATGGGCGTGTCTGATTGATGAACTGGTGACTACGTGTCCCAATTTACTAGGTCGGGTTGTACGTACAGTACTGAACCGAATACTATGCACCAAGAGGTATCCATAAGATATAATACTAAATAATACTTCTGACATGTACCAAAATAAGGTTATGTATGCATAATCGCTAGGTGATTTGTAAAGCTGTTTCATAACCTATTATTCTGCTAATTTCTCCTATACGGAATATTTTCAGTCCTATGTTTACGGAGACAAATATGTTTGTAGGCGTGCTTAGGTCTTATGGTCGAAGTTTGTACCATGACTTATGAACTACTCTGAATATATATATATATATATATATATATATATATATATATATATATATATATATATATATATATATATATATATATATATATATATATATATATATATATATATATATATATATCTCTTGTAGTTTAATACAAACATCTATAATTGAAGTTTCTGAGAGATGTTGGAATGGAAACTGTTTCCAACAAAGAAAACAATATAACAGGAAGCACACGTTAAATATGCATAATATATGTGTTATTGTAGGTAAAATATTAGCAATGAAAAAATTTGAAGGATATTTAAATATTAAATGGAATTCAGTATAAAATAAGGGGAGAAAGGAATAAATGATTATTCTATAATAGAGAGTAGTATATGATAAAGTATATTACCATAAAATATAACACTATATGTTTATTATATAAGGAATTTCATTTATTTCGTCCTTTTCAACTTCGTTTCGTTTCCTTTATTTTTCTTCATGCTACTTCTACTCCTATATTATGCTCACAAATATTTGATAGTATATGAATTAAGGGTAGACATTTCCCAATAAAAGGAAGCAGAAATTTTAAAGGTGAATGGCCTAAAGAATAATTTAATAAAGATAAAAGCTTCAGATTATATTAGTACTATAAATTGATGAAGGAATAGCACTTTCATTTTGTGAAAACGGAGTTAAACAAAGAAATGGAAAATGTGAAAATCGTGATATGAGTATAATTTTTTACAAAATATGTATGCAAATGCAATGTAGAGAACAAGAGAAGTTTTTTGATAAACGTATGAGTGCTGGGTAGTGTCATACTACTATTTGGTTTACCAAAAACAATCAGAATTCTAATAGAGAGTGAGGTGAAATGCAGAAAATTTTAAAACTAAGCCATTTCGACTAAATGTCTGGTATATATATATATATATATATATATATATATATATATATATATATATATATATATATATATATATATATATATATATATATATATATATATATATATATATATATATATATATTATATATATATATATATATATATATATATAATATATATATATATATATATATATATATATATATATATATATATATATATATATATATATATATATATATATATATATATATATATATATATATATATATATATATATATATATATATATATATATATATATATATATATATATAAAATATATATTACATATATAATATATATATATATATATATATATATATATATATATATATATATATATATATATATATATATATATATATATATATATATATATATATATATATATATATATATATATATATATATATATATATATATATATATATATATATATATATATATATATATATATATATATATATATATATATATATATATATATATATATATCCCATGAAATGTGAATTTAAATTATCTATTAAAACAGAAATAAAACTACTAAGGATGATACACATGAATAATCTAAAAACAAATAAAGGAAACAAAGCCTTTTGTTATTTAAACGTGATAAAAGATCATTAATATAATCTAAAAATGGAAAACTTAAAAACAAAGGGAAATTTTAAACATGTAGAAAAACAATATATATATATATATATATATATATATATATATATATATATATATATATATATATATATATATATATATATATATATATATATATATATATATATATATATATATATATATATATATATATATATATATAATATATATATATATATATATATATATATATATATATATATATATATATTATATATATATATATATATATATATATATATATATATATATATATATATATATATATATATATATATATATATATATATATATATATATATATATATATATATATATATATATTCAATACGTATATTATATTAAATATGTAATCACCAACTCGTAAAATTGTTATTTGTTTTGTAGAGTTAATGGTTTGTCAAAGATTCGTTATACGTAACATTGTACAGCAAAGAATTGCAAAGAGAAAAGAAAGAATAAAGACTTGAAGAGCACTTTTGTAAATATAAATTTAATGTTCAAGGTTTTAGACTAAAAGTTCAAAGTGAAAAGGAAAAAACCCAATGCCATATACTCAATCTAATTCCCTTATCGTTATTCCGTTCAATGACTCAATTTTAAATTTCGGTTCACTTTATCTTTAAATAAGCAATATTAATATCACTTTTACTTTTCCCAATACAATCATGAAATTTATAATAACAATACCACAACTACCGAAAGATCTAGGGGAGGGGGAGTATGTAATGTTTCCTGTGATACATGCTAGCATAACGTAACGTTTCGGCGAAAACTTTAAAACACTGCAGTTTCGGGTTGAGCAACATAAATCAGATGTCCAAAGATGCAATTTTAGCAATGCAATATATATGCACATAACTAATCAACATACAATTGATTGAAAAAATTCTTTTCATTTTCAATTTCAAATAAAAAAATTCAATCGCCTTATTGAATCCTATTTTTTAAAGAATGAGGGGGATTTCAACGTTTTATCTGGATTTTGTTATTATTATTATAAATAATATATATATATATATATATATATATATATATATATATATATATATATATATATATATATATATATATATATATATATATATATATATATATATATATATATATATATATATATATATATATATATAAAAGAGTACAATGAAAAATATCACTGTGTGCCTGGCATCAAAATACCTTTATTTCTAGTCGCTTTTGTTTTTGTTTTTGTTTTCTTTTTATTCTTAAAGTTGTGATTTGCTTCGGTAAAATATCACCTTTTTTTTCTCTCACATTTGCCAAAGTAAAAATATAATTAAAATTACAGTAATTTAGATCAATGCTATAAATTTAGAATAGTCAATAATCCATATTTTTGACCTTAAACATTATAAATAAAAATAAAATGACTTCGTAAATAACAAAGAGCTATTTTGATAATCACAAACATTTTTATATTTATCTTTATTTAATTTCTTGGTAGAAAGTTTTAGAGGAAAAACGTTAATATTTGTGCAAAAAAATTGCTGAATTAAAGACGTGGTAATTTTTTTGCTTAAAATACGTCATAGCCTAAGACGAGACTATTACTTCCAATTAGAAAAGAGTTGACATATGTGTAACTCTTATTAACCAATCGAAAATGTGTTTTCAGTTCGGCTGCTTAATGAAGAGTGTGTAGGTTGTGTAGGTTAGCAACGTAAGCATATTAGGGTGTGAATTTTATTAGAAAATAGCTTCAAAAAGGTCATTTTAAGTTTGAATTTAAACTCAAATGTAAAAGGGCTTACCCCCGTTATGTTTATGAATCTCCCTATCCATCTGACCTACTGTATTACGTTAGTATATATATTTATATTGTGTTTGACAAGGAATCAAGTAAGGGCTAGGAAATGTGTACATACAAGAGCGGATGAGGCCCTTGTATAATTGTATATATATATATATATATATATATATATATATATATATATATATATATATATATATATATATATATATATATATATATATATATATATATATATATATATATATATATATATATCTTTATATATATATCTCGCAGTCTAAACAGACCTCTCAGCTTGTTTGATGTAGCCCTAGCAACCATTGTGATGCGAGGTTTCCATGACATTTTTTTTGTTTATGTAAAGGCCATTGATGTATACTGTCAACAGGAGAAACCGGAGAGCCATTGAAAGAAATAGAAAAGTTAGTAGGTGACTTTGGGAGGGAGATTTCACCAAATTGAGTTTTCAAAAAGTTGAATTTCGAAAGTTTGAGACGACCTCACTTGTAAATGCTATTCAGATTAGCAGGAATGGAATCGGAAAGATGAGGACGAGAGGCAAATCTAGATACAAAATGAAAGCCAAATTGAAATGAGTAGAAGAATGGAGGGTCGAGTCATCGGCATATGAATGGATTGGGTTAGATGAGCAGCTGAGAAGATCATTAATGAAAAGTAGAAATACAGTAAGGGACAAGACAGAACCCTGAAGAGCACCACTATTGACAGGAAATGAAGAAGAAGTCACTTCATCAACAACAGTCGAATTGGAACAATTAGAAAGAAAACTAGACATAAGTAAACAAAGAGAAGGAGAAAACCCAAAGCATTGACGCATACCATACCCTGTCAAATGCCTTAGACATGTCAAACACCACAACACATGGTCCTTAATGGCTGAAGACCATAAATCTATGAGAAAGGAAAATGTATCACCAGTAGACCTCGAACTCCGAAAGCCATACTAATGATCAGAAAAAAGGGAATGGGATTCCAGATGATCTAAGAAATGAGAGTTGAGAAGGGTTTCAAAGATCTTAGGCAGAATACAAATGAGAGCTATGGGGCGATATTTAGAAGGATCAGAGCGGCTACCTTTCTTCGGAATAGGTTTGACTAATGCACGCTTCCAACACTGAGGGAAAGTACTAGTATTGAGGCATAGAGAGAAAAATTGAACGAAGCACAGAAACTAAAAAGCATACTCCCTTAAAAGTCAGGGAGGAATGCTATCCAGGCCGCTTGCCATCCAAAAGTTCATAGATTTCAGAAATCCATGCACCTGATCAAATGTAATCACAAGTAAATTCCAAAAAATTTAGTGGCGAGCCATTTTCGTATGTTTTTTAACCCTTTTTCAGTGCATCTTACAATTTGTTTACACAATATAATAGTTTTCCAAAATTTTATAAAATATCATATGTTTTCGAGTCAGCTGATTCCAATTCAACATGGTCGTTCCAAAAATATTCAGCTGATGCAGGATCATGAATATTCTGTTGTTAGAGAATTGTAAGCAGCCAAAACAAAATAATAATAAAACCTATTGTTGACAAATTAAGAAGAAATAACGGTACTGGAAAAATGTATTTCCTAAGAAGGTTAGTTATACTGATTGCTTATGTGCCCTACTAGTATTCGTATAAAACTAAAATTTATAAATAATCTTGAAAATCACAATATATTTTAACTCATTTATTAAATATATTTAAAAAATTGACATAAAATGAAACTTTAAACATCGAGATAAAAATGGCAGCTACGAAAATGGATTTGTTTAATCTAAATATTTAGGGGGAATTTAGTTATATCAAAAAGTATCTTCAGGATTTCTAAGAAATCTACGGTTCAGACGTCATTTTCTCAGAGAAATCGGGGAGTTTTAGCTGCTAAAGTGACGAATAGAACACTCTTTTTCTCCCAAATTTTTAGAAAGATTAGTATTTAAGTAAAACTTGGGTGAATAGAAAACGTCTATGGTAAGTTTAACTTAGAACCGAACCATTATACAGGAACTGCTATGGAAATAAATATTTTTTCATTATTAAATTTGCTACATAATTTGGGAGAGCTTCACAAGTCATATATATATTATATATAATATATATATATATATATATATATATATATATATATATATATATATATATATATATATATATATATATATATATATATATATATATATATATATATATATATATATATATATATATATTATATTATTATGTTATTACCATCACTCACGGGCAGAGCCCTATTCGAGGAGTGTGGTTCTTAGCCAGGGAAATTGAGTTATATGTTATTTCTGACCAAGATGATAAGTTACACAGATTATTTGGGTTTTTGGATAGGGAAACCCTGCTCCGGTACAGACCAATCAAGTTTATTTTTTTCCACCGGTGGGCGTGGTTTCAAATCCTTGATAGGCGACCTTCTCTGTAGGAGCAATTTAGAGAGAATGTGATATTGTATGTGTTGAAATAGCATGTAATGTTGTAAGTGTTGGCTATGTTTTTAAGCGATATGTGAGTATTGAGATTAGCGTAATAATACACCTTGCCGTAAACTGTAATTAATTAACTACAGAAAATCTCCTACAAACGACAATTTTTTATGTCCGTTCAGGTAACTGGATCGGAGGTTCGAGCCTCGATTTGTATACTTTGCAGTACACACGCGAGAACGAGGGACGAACCTCGTTCCCCTAAGCCAGAGAAAAACTGACTTTACCCACTGAGCTACATATATATATATATATATATATATATATATATATATATATATATATATATATATATATATATATATATATATATATATATATATATATATATATATATATATATATATATATATATATATATATATATATATATAAATTAATAATTATATATTAAATTAGTTTTCTTTTTGGTAACAAAGAAAATGATTTAAAAGTGTTTATCTAATATATAATAAAATGATATAATCAGAGTGGTTTTAAGCCAATTGATTAATAAAATAAGTACTTGTTTATTTAAAATAAGTATTAAAATAATATATAATAATAAAATAAATTCTAAAATAAACGTTCTTTTTATTTAAAAAGGTTTAATAATAAGTGTGTAATAAGTTAATACCAATGTCATATAAAATCAACGAATGAAATTGAGCCAAAATAAGAATGCATTTAGGAATAGCATTTTTATTTACTTCTTAAAATATATTTTTCTTGTTAATATTTGATATTCATATGTTATAAATATAATTTCTATGTTTATGTATTTTAGAAAAATAATATTATTTATATAGATATTAATAAATAATTTTCATTTATAAAAATTATTTTATATAATAATTTAACTTTTTGTAACAAGATAAAAATAATAATGAGTTTGTTATAAAATTTTTAATAAATAAATAAAGTGAGGAAAACTAACTAATTGTTTATTAACACCTTTCCTTTTTAGAATAATTTTAGAAGGTTAACACATTAGTACACCAAAAACCAGAAGAAGTTCTTGAAGAGGCAGCACCAGTTGCATCAAGAAGAATCGGCTCTTCTAGAAGAAGAAGCTAGTGCCTACTCCACTTTTCAAGAGGATACCACAGTTTGGCAGATCCTTTCTCCCTCGACTTTGGTCCATCCCTTGAGGTGGTATTCCGATCCAAGGCTTGAAGAGAAGTGGTGGCTACCACCATCTACTAATTGACTTAACAGGTCAGCGAGAGGAACTAAAAACATCCAACCTACTGAAGACCCTCTCGGTCTCTACACAACCTTTAGAGATAAGAGCAGTGGGCTTCCCTTGATCCGGTACCACAGGACCACACATCAAAATCCCTAGTCAGAGATAACTATAAAATGGTCACCAACTATATATATATATAATATATATATATATATATATATATATATATATATATATATATATATATATATATACTATATATTATATATATATATATATATATATATATATATATATATATATATATATATATATATATATATATATATATATATATATATATATATATATATATATATATATATATATTATCCGGTGGGCAAAGGCCAGAATGCCTACTAAAATTTCCACCAGAGAAAGGAAAAAGTCTGGTTAAAGGCCGACATGTCCCAAAAAAAGGAGTTTAAAGGTGTGTAAGTCAAAAAAGTTAAAGGGGGTTAGGGAAAACAGATTATGGGAGTGTGTTAAAGGCTTTGCCAGTAGAGTACATGTAAGATTGAGCATAGCGGTTAAGTCTGGGGTCGGAGAGTTGGACAAAGAAAGGATGAGACTGTGTAGAAATCCGTGTCGCACGAGCCCTTCTCAATGGAGGAGGTATGCGACGAGAGATTTCAGAAGAGAAGTGTCCTTTGTAATAGCGATAGTAAAGAGAGAGTGACGCAACAATTCGACGGGCAGAAAGAGATTCAAAATAGTTAGTAAGAGCAGGAGAGTTGATGAGACGAAAAGCCCTAGACTCCACCTTCTCAAGGAGAGCTGTATGTGTAGAACCACCCCAGATGAGCGACGCATACTCCATACAGGGGCGAACAACACCCCTATACATAACAAGCAACTGGGGTGGCGTGAAGTAATTCTGAAGGCGCCTAAGAACACCAAACCGCTTAGAAACTTGTTTAGAAAGAGAAGTAATGTGATCTTTCCAAGAAAGATCACGAGAAAAAGAAGCACCAAGAATTTTGAGGACAGTTGAAGGTTTGAGTTGAGTGTTTTCGAAGAAGATATCATAGTTGTGTGGAAGATTGTGTCAAGTGGAGAGATGGAGAAATTGAGTTTTTGAGGCATTGAAAACAACCATGTTTTCTCTGCCCCAATTTGAAATACGAGAAAGATCAGAGGTTAGTTGCTCCAAGGTTACCCTTCTCGAATCTATCAACTGCTGTTGGGTGGGACGTTTTTCAAACTGGAAGGAATAATAATGAAGAGTGGAGTCATCAGCATAGGAGTGGATAGGAGATGAAGTAATAGAGAGAAGGTCATTAATGAAAATTAGAAAAAGTGTTGGGGATAGGACAGAACCCTGAGGAACACCACTATTAATAGATTTAAAGGAAGAATGGTGGCCGTCTACAACAGCTGCTATAGAACGACCATGGAAAGGAAATTAGAGAGAAGATCACAGAGAGAAGGATAGATTCCGAAAGAGGGAAGTTTGGAAATCAAAGCTTTGTGCCAGACTCTATCGAAAGGCTTTCGATATGTCCAGCGCAACAGCAAAAGATTCACCGAAATGCCGAAGAGCGGAGGACCAAGAGTCAGAGAGAAGGGAAAGAAGATCACCAGTAGAGCGTTTCTTACGAAAGCCATACTGGCGATCAGAGATAAGATTAGAAGAATTGAGATGTTTCAAAATCTTCCTGTTAAGGATAGATTCGAAAACTTTAGAAAGAACGGAGGTTAAAGAAATGGACGATAGTTAGAGGGTTGAGAGGGGTCCCCTTCTTCGGCACAGGCTGAATGAGCGCACGTTTCCAGCAAGAAGGGAAGGTTGAAGTAGAGAAGACAAAGACGAAATAGTTTACCAAGGCAGGGTGCAAGCTCGGAAGCACAAGTTTTGAGAACCACAGGATGGAATACCATCAGGACCGTACGCCTTCTTAGTATTAAGCTCAGAGAGAGCAGAAATGACATCTTTAGAAGAAATTATAATTTTAGGCATAAATGAGTTGAAGGGGTTGAAGGAGGAGGAATAGCTCCGGAATCGTCTAAGGTTGAATTAGAGGCAAACGTTTGAGCGAAGAGTTCAGCTTTAGAAGAAGGTAAAACAGCAGTTGTGCCGTCGGAAGATATTAAAGGAGGGAAAGAGGAAGAAGCAAAGTTAGAGTTGACATTTTTTGCAAAATGCCAGAAAGAACGTGAAGAAGAGGAACCAGAAACATTATTGCATTTTCTACGGAGAAATGAGTTTTTAGTGTTACGAAGGATAGATTTTGCACGATTCCGGTATGAAATATAAGTAGCGTGAGTTTCTGGAGTTTGAAGACGACGGTAATCCCTGAAGGCAACATCCCTGCGGCGGATAGCGCGAGAACAAGCAGAGTTAAACCAAGGTTTGTTAGGTTTAGTAGAAGGGAAAGAATATAGGAATGTACTCCTTCATGCCATCACCTCGGTTATGCGCTCTGCACATTC
>SEYY01016355.1:10000-25000 GCA_009176605.1 Armadillidium nasatum
CGAATGCTAACTTAAAATCGCGATTCAACTTTATTTTTCTAGAACTGAAAGGTTTTTCTCTCAAATCACGCGTTAGTGGTTCTAGAATATGAGCCAAATTCGGAATGCAAGAAAGGAAAAAGTTAAGCGACCCTAGAAATAATCTGAGTTGCTTAATCGTCTTAGGTTTTGAAATTCTCTTAATAACCTCGACTCTTTCTGTACTAGGTTTCATGCCGCAGCTGGAAATGTTTTATCCTAGGAAGGTTAGCTGCTTTTCACCAGTCATGATCTTTGATCCATTAAATAAATTTTGTAGTTAGAAAATCGTTCCAACACTTTCTCCAATATTTATTTATGCTCTTCCTCCCCTTCTGTAGCGATTATTATGTCATCTATATAAACAAATACATGTGGAAAATCAGCCAGCAATATGTGCATAAATCTGAGAAATGCACCCTCTGAATTGCAATGCCTCTCGACAATTACGTTGTAGCTAAAACTACCAAAAGGATTGCTTCTTATTGTCTTCATCCAAAGGAAGATTATAAAAGGCTTTTGCTAAGTTTACCTTGGTAAAACTTTTATATTTTGCAATTATTTTGGCTGCATCTCAAAGGCTTGGAAGATCGTAGCAATCTCTAATTGATATTACATTTAGTTACCTTAGGTCTGCAACTACCCTCACCTCTGTCTCGTCCTTTTTAAAGATACATATTTGGGAAATCCCACTCACTGTTGCTTCTACTTATTACTCCTCTTCGAGTAATTTTTGTTGCTCCGATTTTGTTTTATTGTATAGACTAACAGGCAGCCGCCGCCCTTTAATATTGTTCGGTCCCAATTTTACCTTAATTTGGCATGGGAAATTACTTGTAAGGTCTTGCCGAACTCTTTCCGGTGGAGGACTTCCTACGGCTACCCTCGAGTTGTTGCCTGTCGTGACGATACTCTTTTCATTCATCTCTCTCCTCGCACTCCCACTGTTGCCAAATTTCGTCCATTCATTCATTTGCTCAATTTTTAATTTCGAATTTAATTTTAGAAACGGGTTTTCAAATAAATGTTTAAAAGTATTAATAAGCTGGATAAGAGAGAGAATAGGGTTATTCAACAAATTACAAGATAGTTTAAGAATATAGTCAGGAAATTTACAACTTAAAAATTCATTATTACTACGAGAGTTATTAATTAGTTCAATACTAAAATTTATTTCTGGGTCAATTAATATGCTTTCCTTAAAATTTAATATAAAGTTGTTACTACATAAAAAATCTAAACCTAAAATGGGCATCGGCACATTTGCCTTTAAAACCTCTACCTTATAAAAGGGTCTCATACCAATATCAATGCTGAACGTCTTTGCCATACACCTATATGGAGGTTTCATTAGCAGCTGTCAAGTTTCTCACTATCTCATCAATTTTCTCTTCTGCACTTGCAGGGATTATGCTTAATACAGTACATCCTACCTGTTACTTTATCTTCTACCTTATAAACAGATATCTTGCCTTATTCATTAACTTTTCCGAGGTATTCCCTTTCTTGTTCTCAATGCTCGTTTTTGCCTCTAAAATGGGAGTGGCTTTTGTCTTTTCTGTTAACTCTTGCTCTGTTATATACTCGTCGATTATAAAATTTTTATTATTAATTACCTGTAATTCCTTTAGCATTCCCAGGTTAAAATAAACACATTCGTTGTATTCGCTGTTTTTGCTATTTTTATTATTTTCTTCATTATTATTATTACTATCATTATTATTATTATTTTCAGTATTATAATCATTATTATCACTATTTTTCTTCTTCTTCTTCTTCTTCTTCTTCTTCTTCTTCTTCTTCTTCTTCTTCTTCTTCTTCTTCTTCTTCTTCTTCTTCTTCTTCTTCTTCTTCTTCTTCTTCTTCTTCTTCTTCTTCTTCTTTTTCTTCTTCTTCTTCTTCTTATCATTATTATTATTATTATTATTATTATTATTATTATTATTATTATTATTATTATTATTATTATTATTATTATTATTATTATTACTATTATTATAGTCATCATTATTATCATTATCATTATTAATTTTATTATTATTATTATTATTATTATTATTATTATTATTATTATTATTATTATTATTATTATTATTATTATTATTATTATTACATTATTATTATTATTATTATTATTATTATTATTATTATTATTATTATTATTATTATTATTATTATTATTATTATTATTATTATTATTATTATTATTATTGTTTATTATTATTATTATTATTATTATTATTATTATTATTATTATTATTATTATTATTATTATTATTATTATATTCTTTAAAGGACACATAAATTCATAATTAATTAAATTTTCTGCTCTCGTTTACGTTCAATTTTTCCACGTAACATCTATTGAATGTTTGGCTTGCTATTATTACATCAACGACGCCCACAAATCTCACCGTCTGGTTTTCTTTACGTTAAAGTCTATTGTGAGTCGTCGTCATTAGTTTCCCTAATTATCAGTTTTAGCTGAGCAATTGGTCGCTCTTATTGGTTTATTTTCCTTCTTCACAAAGGGTGCCATAGCTCATTGTCCGAATTCATATCTATAATTTTTATATCTGTATTGTCGATATAAACAAAGATCTCCATTTCCTGGAGATTCAGCGTGGCTTCGGCCAATGTTGCTATTTCTTCTCGCACATTTGCTCCTGTCACGTCTTTTAATTTCCCAGTAGCCTCTTGGATTTTCAATTTCACAGAGGTTGCTGTACATTCTTTCGGCTATGAAATTTACGTTGCTCGAAAGATCCTTAATTTGTTTCATAATCTCAGAATACCTCTTTAATAATTTCTTTAAACAATCGCTCTTTCTTTCCTTATTGTTCACTGGATTTGGCACTCCCGAGCATTGTGCCTTCTCGCAAGGAGAATGCTTACCCCTTCCTCTTGTTCCAGTTTGTGAAGGGGTTTTGTGCTCCTTTAAGAGTGGAAAACATCCAATATATGCTGTCTGAGACACACTATTTCTTCTATTGATGCATTCTCGATCATAGTTTGCAACGAAATTTGAATAGGGGTTGGCATTTTTGATAAAAAATAGTTCTCTCATGAACTTCGCGTCGTTGTTCACCAGAAATGAATAATTAGAGTTTCACAATGCATTTCTAACTCGTTCCAAATATTCGGATGGTCTCTCGTCTGGTTTCAGCCCGTGTTTAAAAACTGAGCATACACTCTCCCTGAGACATAGTGCATATGTGGCTTCTACGTTCTGTAGCAAATCGCTGTAACAGTTGTTGCTAAAAGGGAATTTTAATTCAGCAATTAGCGTGGTTTGCAATATTGTAGACAACAATTTTACCTTCTCTTTAGGGTCGGTAACAGAATACAATTTAAATATGTTGTTTATGGTATTCACCCAGTTGTTGGGGCCTGTTTCGTCAAATCGGGGCAAATCGCTTGAATAGTGGCTGTTGGTATGTGGACTGCTTTCGTGGGGAAGATTTAGGGGAGTTGGGGGATTCTCTTCTGTTCTTGCATCTTGAAGTTGTGGCTCGAGGGGGGGGGAGAATTCCAATTCCTCTCTCTAAAAAAATGGTGGTCCCTTGGCTTTGAAGAAGAAACTTTCTCTGTTGGTTGCGTCTGAGTCTTTGGGTAGGTTTCTTTTCCCCTTTCCCCTTGTGATTTTGCTTTTGGGAGAGTTTTATTAGCCTCCACTTTCTTTTGCTCTTCTGTGGCTCAAAAAAATCACTGTCAAATTTAATTTGCAATGTTGCAATGCAAAATTTCAAAACGTTACTCTTTCGGTCACTAGAATTCGCAACTGCTTTGCAGTTGCGCGGTTTATTTAGAAGTATAGGGTTAAGAATAGCTTTGCTCACTGTTAAATTTATTTCTTAAGCCTAATAGTATAACACAGCAAATTTTCATTACTTTAAATATTGTTATAGGCCTCATTGACTCTCGTCTGCGCTTTCTAATTTCGCCTGCACCCTTTTCGAATTACCAATCAAGTTCTTTTTTCATATCACCTGATATAAGTATGAGGAGTTGTGTTCATTTCAGTACACACACACACACACACACATATATATATATATATATATATATATATATATATATATATATATATATATATATATATATATATATATATATATATATATATATATATATAAATTTAGGATAAGAAATGAAAAGTTAATAAAATCAAAGATGGTATATTTTGCAGAATTAACAGGAGATAAATTTGATATAATCCGAACCAAGAGTCAAGGTTGGTTTCTCCCAAATTTGCATAAGATTAACTTGTATTCAAAAGAGCATCTCTGTAAATGCGATATAAAAAAAACAGATTTTAGTTACGAATGAGATTATGAACAACTTCTAAACGAAATAACACAATAGAAGAACTTACTCATGCAGATCTTAATAATAGAAAAGATTCTTCTTTTCTTGAGAAATATTTATTTCCTCACACGGGAACCTGTAGATTGAACAAGTCCCTCTCGTCTAGAAGTTATATTAACAAACTCTTCACTGCAGTAACGATATGAATAATCTAGTGAAAGAATATATAATCGACAGATTAAATAGTCAACTTTATTTTGAATCAAACGATATGTTTAATATATTTTGAATGAAATGTTTAAGAACTTTTTTGACAATTAAAGTTTTCAACTTGAAATCTATTCGAGAATGTTATTTAAGATAATTTTCTTAAAGACAGCAAAAATGAACTTTCCTTTACGGATTCGAAATGATAACTTGTCATTACGACTTCAAAATGGGAACTGAATTTTTAAAGAATAGTAACTTTCAATTTTACATTTAGTGCTGAAATTTTAGCTATATGATTTTAACATTTTTAGCTATATGAATTTATAATTTTTATAATATATATATATATATATATATATATATATATATATATATATATATATATATATATATATATATATATATATATATATATATATATATATATATATATATATATATATATAGCTGGAATGTGAGCGGTTTTTCCTTGCGCTTAGATCCGAATGACTCAGTCGTTAAACGAGTACATCAGTGGAGTGCTCTTGCCACTGATGGGAATAATCTCCGGGTTCCGCGATAGGCCTGGCCCAGCCAGCGGCATCCACCGGGGTCCTTGAAACTCATGGATCTTCCTCGAAAGATCCCACTGACAGGACGAAAGTCCTACCAGGGGGAAGATGATTATTTATTTATTTTCATTTTATTATATATATATATATATATATATATATATATATATATATATATATATATATATATATATATATATATATATATATATATATATATATATCTAGAGGGAGGACGTAGCGCCGTCCGAAGCGATGAAAGTACCCCCCATTGGGCTTAACCGCTGAGTAATAGGGTGGGCTAGACCATCCCGTTTCTCTCCGTTGCCCTTTAGTTCGTTCCTTTTCGCGTTTCAGCTTCTCAGAGGGTCTCTAGTGTACCGTCGTCCACATGGGAGTGTCTATGTTCCCAATTCTCCTCCCTCCAGCTCCTTTCTCACGTTCCTACAAATTTACAAGCACTTACTCCTACATTACCTTTAAAATATAAAAAAAAAATGGCGAAATATAGAACTGCCTCGGAGATGCTACGAGGGACGGCATCCAAAAAATGCCCCTCATCCATTCCTTCCCCCATCACCACTTGGGAGTTGGTGGCTCCGGTGATGGGGTTTTTTGACACCAAGACCTCTATGCCGACTTGCCCTGGTGCACGATCATCCTTTTTCATTAACTTCTGCAACATTCGTGGTCTCTTTACTAATTTCCACTTTGTCGAACACCACCTCTCTTCTTCTAGGCCTCATCTCTTATTCTTAACCGGAACTTAGGTGTTTGAGTGCTCTGACAGCAAGCCCTAATCTGTTTCCTCCTACTGCCTCTATCCTCAATTTTCAGCCATAGGCGGATGTTGCGCTTATGTGCGCAACGATGTTGTCTGTTCTCGTGTCTCTACTTTGGAGTTTTCTGAATTCTCTACTTTATGGCTTAAACTTTCTTGCAATTCTACAACTAAATTTATCTGTTCTGTCTACTTATCTCCTAACTCTACTGACTATCCAAAATTCTTCGACTATCTTAACTCCAAAATAACACACATTCTCTTTTCTCCTTTCTCCGAAATCATCATATTAGGTGATTTCAATGTTCACCACCGCCAATGACTTTCATCTAGTTCTCACGATCCAGCTGGTGAGCTCGCCTTCCAATTTTATATCCAGAACAACCTTGAGCAGTTGGTGCATCTCCCTACCCGTATCCTTGATCGCCTTGATGATGAACCCAACATACATGATCTTTTCCAAACTTCTTATCCTTCTCCTTACACTGTTAAACTCTTTCCTCCTCTGGGTTCATCCGATCACCTTCTTATCTCTGTATCTTGTCCTGTCTCTTCAAGTCTTCCGCAAGAATGGTCCCCGCCTTCGGCGATGAGACGTTTTTATCATTTCGGAGCCACTTACTGGTCTGACTTGCGGTTGTACATCTCTGATTTTCCATGGAATGATTACTGTTTCCGTGGGAGGGGTCCTTCTCAGTGTGCAGAGCGCATAACCGAGGTGATTCTCACTGGTATGGAGGCGTACATTCCATATTCTTTCCCTTCTACTAAACCTAACAAACTTTGGTTTAACTCTTCTTGTTCTCGTGATATCCGCCACAGGGATGCTGCCTTCAGGGATTACCATAGTCTTCAAACTCCAGAAACTCATGCAACTTATATTTCATCCCGGAATCGTGCAAAATCTATTCTCCGTAACACTAAAAACTCCTTTCTTAGTAGAAAATGCAGCAATCTTTCTGGTTCACGTTCTTTCTGGCATTTTGCAAAAAATGTCAACTCTAAGTTTGCTTCTTCCTCTTTCCCTCCTTTAATATCTTCTGACGGTACAACTGCCGTTTTGCCTTTTCTAAAGCTGAACTCTTCGCTCAAACTTTTGCTTCTAATTCAACCTTAGACGATTCCGGTGCTGTTTCTTCTCCTTCAAGCCCTTCCAACTCATTTATGCCTAGAATTATAATTTCTTCTAAAGACGTCACTTCTGCTCTCTCTGAGCTTAACACTAAGAAGGCGTATGGTCCTGACGGTATCCCTCATGTGGTTCTCAAAACTTGTGCTTCCAAGCTTGCACCCTGCCTTGGTAAACTTTTTCGTCCATGTCTTTCTACTTCAACCTTCCCTTCTTGCTGGAAACGTGCGCTCATTCAGCCTGTGCCGAAGAAGGGGGACCCCTCTCTCAACCCTCTAACTATCGTTTCATTTCTTTAAACTCCGTTCTTTCTAAAGTTTTTGAATCTATCCTTAACAGGAAGATATGGAAACATCTCAATTCTTCTAACCTTTTCTCTGATCACCAGTATGGCTTTCGTAAGAAACGCTCTACTGGTGATCTCCTTTCCCTTCTCTCTGACTCTTTGTCCTCCGCTCTTCGGCATTTCGGTGAATCTTTTGCTGTTGCGCTAGACATATCGAAAGCTTTCGATAGAGTCCGGCACAAAGCTTTGACTTCCAAACTTCCGTTTTTCGGAATCTATCCTTCTCTCTGTGACCTTCTCTCTGATTTCCTTTCCGGTCGTTCTATAGCAGCAGTTGTAGAAGGCCCCCACTCTTCCTTGAAATCTATTAATAGTGGCGTTCCTCAAGGATCTGTCCTATCCCCAACACTTTTTTTACTTTTCATTAATGACCTTCTCTCTGTTACTTCATCTCCTATCCACTCTTATGCTGATGACTCCACCCTTCATTACTCTTTTCAATTTGAAAGACGCCCCTCTCAACAACAGTTATTAGACGCAAGGAGGGTTGCCTTGGAGCAGCTGATCTCTGATATATCTCGTATTTCTAATTGGGGCAGAGAGAACATGGTTGTTTTCAATGCCACCAAAACTCAATTCCTCCATCTTTCTACTCGACACAATGTTCCACACAACTATGATATCTTCTTCGAAAACACGCAACTCAGACCTTCATCTGTTCTTAATATTCTCGGTGTTTCCTTTTCTCGTGATCTTTCTTGGAAAGATCACATTACATCCCTTTCAAAACAAGCTTCTAAGAGGTTAGGTGTTCTGAGGCACCTTCAGTATTTCTTCACTCCAACCCAGTTGCTTGCTCTGCATATGGGTGTTTTTCGCCCCTGTATGGAGTATGCGTCACGTATCTGGGATGGTTCCTCTCAGACAGCTCTCCTGAAAAAGGTGGAGTCTAGGGCTTTTCGTCTTATCAACTCTCCTGCTCTCACTGATTCTCTCCAATCTCTTTCTGCATGTCGAATTGTTGCGTCACTCTCTCTATACTATCGCTATTACAATGGACACTGCTTTTCTGAACTCTCTCGTCGCATACCTCCTCCATTGAGAAGGGCTCGTGCGACTCGACTTTCTACACATTCTCATCCTTTCTCTGTCCAACTCTCTGACCCCAGAATTAACCGCTATGCTCTGTCCTACATGTACTCTACTGGTAAAGTCTGGAACACACTCCCTTCTTCTATTTTTCCAACTTCCTATGACTTACACACCTTCAAACGTCGTGTATCAGGTCACGTCGGCCTTTAATTTGACCAGGCTTCCGTCTTTCCCCCTAACTCTGGTGGAATTTTTGTAGGCCTCTGTCCTTTGCCCACCAGAGGTGATATAAAAAAAATAATATATATATATATATATATATATATATATATATATATATATATATATATATATATATATATATATATATATATATATATATATATATATATATATATATATATATATATATATATATATATATATATATATATATATATATATATATATATATATATATATATATATATATATATATATATATATATATATATATATATATATATATATATATATATATATATATATATATATATATATATATATATATATATATATATATATTTTATCCTTCGGTGGAAAAAACCAGAAAGCCTACTAATTTCTACCAGAGTTAGAGAAATATCGGAATCCTGATCAATTTAAAAATCGACATGCTCAGATACACACCGTTTGAAGATGTGTAATTCAAAATATGTTGTCAAAGTAAATAAAAGGAATAATACGTGCAAGATGCAGCATACTGGTTAAGTCTGAGGTCAAACTGTGAAAAAAGCGTGTTACACGTGTATATTTTAATGGAGGATATATATATATATATATATATATATATATATATATATATATATATATATATATATATATATATATATATATATATATATATATATATATATATATATATATATTACAAGAGCAGGAAGTGTTAATTATAATTATTAGAGTATAAAAAAATATTAGGAAAGAAGGAATTGAGACTGAAAATGGGGATATACTTCAAATAAATGAAAATGTGAATACTCGAGACATTTACGCTAGATGGAAAATCTTCGAGTTTATTTATTGAACATAGAAATGTTAAAAAATAGTGTTTTTGATGAGATTATTTAATACTTTTTTTGGAAGAGTTTGAGGTGCCACAAGATTGACAAGATTCTCATGTCATGTTTCAAAGGTGACAAAAAAAAAAAAAAAAAAAAGAGTTCTGGAATTGCAGAGGAATAAATTTATCGAATAAAGTATATTATATAATTATTATTACTAATAGATTGGAAAAAAACGACGTAGTTTTAGGAATGGTGGGAAATGTGTATAGATCAGGTGTTTATTTGGAGATTTTAATGATTTTTTGTATGCTTCCTTCGTTTGGGAAATGAATGCTACAAAATTTAAAGTCGAGAATGTTGGGAGAATTAAAAAGTTATGGAGTATATAGTATTTACTTAATGAGATTAAAGAATTGTACTTGAAAAGTATAGATTGCATTAGGATCAAGAAGTAGGTAAAAGAGCTATTCAAAGTAGGAGCAGGGTTTGCAATGTCTCAATGGCTGCTTAACATTTTTTTTAGTAGATAGTGTACTAAATGATATGGAAAGAATTTTAAATGGAATTGATATGTGCATTCATTAGGGTGAATGGAGATTAGTTTTGACATTTCCTGACGACACTGTTAAAAGAAAAATTGTGTATGATTTGTTGTGCATGAGCTTGAGTGAGTGTGTCAAGGAAAAGGACCAAAATTAATTCTACTAAAGTAAATTTTTGAAAATTAGTGCAAAGATCAAAGAGTTATAATCTTCGGCATTTAGAGAAGGATATTGAAATTTTTCGAGAGTTGAAAGAAGTGACAGACAATAGGGTTGCATAAGGTAAAAGAGTGTCAATTATTCTCAGGAGAGTAATTAGGTGGGCAGGTGGCACCACTTGCCCCTGGCGCAGGCAGAATTGGCGGCGTAAAGGGCTTCGGAATTATTTGAAAAAAAGAAAATGATTAAATACTTAAATAAATAATTATATAAATAATATAATAGGTTCACACATTAATCACACACACAAACACACACACACACACACACACACATATATATATATATATATATATATATATATTATATATATATATATATATATATATATATATATATATATATATATATATATATATATATATATATATATATATATATATAAAACGGTGGTCCCCTCCCCAAAAAAACATGCATTTTAAAATTGTCAATAACTCGATAATTATCCTACGTAGAGTGTTCAAAATTAGACAAGAGCATATATGATGGTTTATTTATATTTGAGAAAATTTAAAAATTTCTACCTTTATTTGTTGATTTTTGATGATTTTTTTAAGCTATATAAAAACGCTCAATTTACAGTATATTATTTAATTTAAGAAATTTATATCCTTGAGATAATGCCTTTACCGAAGAAGATAAAATTCTTATCAAACATTATCGAATGGAGAAGAAGTATGTTAGAATGAAATTATTACATGAATTCCCTTACAAAGGATGGACTTTAGTGGGTCTTAGACACTCTGCTTAAACAAAATTGATGAAACTACAATCATTAAACGAAAAGCAGGAAGCCAGCGTCCCAAGCGCATCATCAAACATGATCTCAACCTAAGGTTGAAATCTTGTTTAATGCTAAAAATTAAGCACTTTGGACGAAGCTAAACGAGTTGTGTGCTCAAAGAGGTTGTTATGGCTTGTTAAGCCGCAAAATTTAAATGTCAGCTTTTTTAGTGATGGGATATTCTCAGTTGAAACCCCTTTAAATGCACAGAATAAAAGAGTTTATTTTGAAGCCAGCAATAGGAAAAATCAGATTTCGTGTGAGAGACTGTTCTCTGTGAAATCTCATTTCCCTAAGAATGTTATGGTCTCCGTTGCTGTTTCTAAGCTTGGAAAAACACCAATTTTCTTTGTAGAGCTTGGAGTCAAAATTAACGGGGAATATTATAGAAATAACATCTTGGCAAAAATGATTTCAGAGATGAAAACTTTAGCCGCTGGTCAGCACTTCTTATTTCAGCAAGATGGCGATAGAGTACATACAGCAAAATATACTGTACAGTGCCTCATAATTGGCCTGAAAATTTTTTTTATGCAAAATAGTTAACCATTAAACTTATTCTTTTTCTTCAGTATGGAAAAAAAATTTTAAATCGATTTTAGACCTCATGCATTTTAAAAAATCAGCAAAAATACAGTTTTGAGATTACAACAAAATCATTTTGTTTGTATAAATTATATGCATTCTTTCTGTTTGTCGTCAATTTATTTGGTTTTTGAATTTGTAGTTTTTGTTTTATTATTATTATTATTATTATTATTATTATTATTATTATTATTATTATTATTATTATTATTATTATTATATATATATATATATATATATATATATATATATATATATATATATATATATATATATATATATATATATATATATATATATATATATATATATATATATATATATATATATATATATATATATATATATATATATATATATATATATATATATATATATATATATATATATATATATATATATATATATATATATATATATATATATATATATATATATATATATATATATATATATAAGGGTTTGACAAAAATATGAAACCACATAAAGAAAGAATGCGTAAATATGACAAGACGAATACCGAAAATCGAAGGGAGCCAAAGGTGCTCGTGTGTTACGAGTGATAGGTAAACTATAACTTCTGAAGGAAACTTCAATTTCTTTGTGGTTCGCATTCTGTACGGATACTAGTTAGGTATGTCTGGGCTTACAGAAATATTTGGTGTATTGCGAAGCACTGTATCCAAATCATTAGACCATATTATGCTTCCGAAAAAATATTGTCCAATAAACACAAGCAAGGACGTAAGTTGAAATTGGATGACAGAAACGCCGGAGCATTGTGGGGATTATGACAGAAAAGAAGAGAACAACAGCTTCAAAAGTTACTTCTTAGTTAAATACCAGTTTTGCAAACCCTGTTGACACAAAATTAATGAGAAGGAAACTCCGCAAATCGAATATTCATGGGGGTAATGCAATCGTCACACTTCTATCAAAAACATGAATGCAGGAAAGGGGAGAGAATGTTGCAATTATCAAAAGAATTTAATGTCAAGTGGAAGACATTTAATAAATTTCAATGTTCACCAACACCAATGTCTTTCATTTACTTGTCAAGAAACATCCAGTGAATTTGCCTTCCATTTTCGATCCAAACTAACCTTGAGAAGAGGGTGTACTCCCTCCCTACTCGTCTCCCTGGTAGCCATAGGAATGGACTCATTCTAGACCTTTTTCTTTACTTCTCCTTATACTCTCAGACTCTTTCCACCTTTAGGTTTATTCGAACACCTTATCTCTGTATTTTCTTCTACCTCCAAGTCTTCCGAGGGAAAGACCCCTGACTATTGGGAGGAAGCGTTTGCATCGTTTCGGTGCATCAAACTGCTTACATCTTTGGTCGTACTTTTTGATTTCCCTTGGAATAATTATTACTTCGGTAGGAGGAGTCTCTCGGAAGTAATTCTCTCTGTCATGGAGGAGTACATTCCATATTCATTACCTTCAACTAAAAAAAAAACCTGGATTAAAAAAACTCTTCTTGATCTCGTGCTATTTGCGGAAAAGATACTTACTTCCAACGGCAATTACCCTTATCTTTAAACTCTAGAAACTCATGCAACATATATTCCATCTCAGAACCACACAAAATCTATTTTTCGTAACATCAAAAACTTTCTTCCACAATAGAAAATAAAATAATCTTTCAGGATACTCTTCCCATGCTCTTTCTGGCATTTTAAAAAAATGCAAACACAACTTGTCTTTTTCCTCTTTTCCTTCTCTTAAATCTTCTGGCAGCACAACTGCGGTCTTACCATCTGCTAAAACTTAACTTTTCGCTCAAACTTTTGCCTCAAATTCAAATTTAGAAGATATCGGAGCTATTTTACCTCCTTTAATCCTCTTTAACTAATTTATACCAAATATTGGATTTTTTTTCTAATTCTGCTCTCTCTGAGCTTTAAAACTAAGAATGAATACGGTTCTGATGGCAAAACCTGCGGTTTTCTAAATATGTGCTTCAGAACTTGCACCCTGACTTGGTAGATAAATTATTTCGACTGACTTTCTGATTCTACCTTCCTGTTGGAAAGGTGCTCTCAGTAACAATGTGCCGAAAAAGGGGATTCTCCTCAGACCTCTAACTATCATTTTATTTATCTAATCTCCGGTCTTTATAAATAATCGAATCTATCCTGTACAGGAAGATTTGAAAATATCTCAATTCTTCTGATTTTACCTCTGAGCGCAAGTATGACTTTTGTAAAAAAAAAAAAAAAAAGCTCTCTCTGAGATCTTTTCCTTTTCTCTTACACTCAGTTTTTCAGCATTTCGATAAATCTTTAGCTGTTGAGCTAGACAAAAGACATATTGACATCTTTCGATAGAGAGCGGCAAAAACCATTAATTTCTGAACTACTGAACTACTCTCTCTCTCTCTCTCTCTCTCTCTCTCTCTCTCTCTCTCTCTCTCTCTCTCTCTCTCTCTCTCTCTCTCTCTCTCTCTCTCTCTCTCTATCTCTCTCTCCGTATATCAATTGAAGAAAGTCGTTCAGTTGTGCATATATATATATATATATATATATATATATATATATATATATATATATATATATATATATATATATATATATATATATATATATATATATATATATATATATATATATATATATATATATATATATATATATATATATATATATATATATATATATATATATATATATATATATATATATATATATATATATATATATATATATATATATATATATATATATATATATATATATATATATATATATATATATATATATATATATACTTGCAACCTTTCCCACAATCGTAGGGTGGTGTCTATCGCAGGCCACATCCATCCAAACACTCACTCCTTCACCAATATTTTCCATTCATTCCTATCCTCTCAACCGCACACCCTCCTCCCAATTCTTCACTCTATCCCTTAACAGCTCCTTGACATTGCTCATCCAACTTTCCCTCGGTCTTCCCCTATCTCTTACACCCTCCACTTATGAAACAAATACCTTTTTAATCATTCTCTCTTCATTCATCCTACAAACAATAAATGAAAAATTATCATTATTAATACTATTCTTCTATTACTATTGTTATTGCTATTATTATTATTATTATTATTATTATTATTATTATTATTATTATTATTATTATTGTTATTATTATTATTTTCAGAATAATTATTAGTCTGACTCTCGCTGAGTGCGGACGTATTTCTCTGTACCTCCGATGTTCTAAGTGAAAAATCCCGCCCCCAACAACAATATAATTACATAAAAACTTAATTGTCGTAACAAATAATCAAAGTAACTCACTAAAAAGATGAATACCAGAAATAATACAAGCAATGTTAACAAAAAAAATAACATGAAAATTAAAAATAGTAAAGGGAAAAATCACGTCGAAGAGGAAGAAACTTCTATTATTATTCTTTACACAAATAGTAAAGGGAAAAATCACGTCGA
>SEYY01016355.1:27500-44434 GCA_009176605.1 Armadillidium nasatum
TCCCTCCCCATTTTTCATCCACAGCACTTTACTCTTACCCGCATTTACTCTTAAACCCAAATCATCACAACCCTTTACAAACTCATCCACCAATACATTCAAATTTTCATGTGTTTCAGCCAAAAGTACCACATCATCCGCATACATCAACACATTTGCATCCCACATACCATCATGTTCCCTCATTCTCACCCCTTTCCCTACCTATCCATTTTACTAACCACTTTATTAATAAATAAATTAAATAACCCCGGAGTCATCACACAATCCTGTCTCATGTCTCTTTACATAAAAAAAACTCAGTTTCCATTCTGTTAACTCTCACACATGCCATGCTACTCCGATATAAAGCTCTAATACTTTTCCGTACTTTCTCCTCAATATAAATAAACTCCTCAGTTTACTCCCGTTTACACTATCGTAAGCTTTTTCCAGGTCCATAAAGCACATGTACACATCTTTCTTTTTATCTCTATTTTTCCCTTCAATCATTCTTAATGTAAAAACCTGATCCATATAACCCCTTCCTTCTCTGGAACTTCCCTATTCCTCTCCTATTAACCAATCCATCTACATTATTCATTAAAATTCTTCCATACACTTTCCCCACAACGTTAAGTAAACTTATCCCCCTATAACTCCCACACTCAAACTTATCACATTTACCTTTATACAAAGGAACCAAACATGCATTCTGCCAATCTTGTGGTCCCACACCCGTTGTCAAACATAATTTAAATAATCTTAACATCCATTCTGCGCCCAACTGAGAAATTTGCGTTAGGTGGGTACTGTAGGGGTGGTTTTTATTTTTTGGATTTTGTACTCTATTTACTTTCATTTTTATTCTTTTAACACCCCCTCCTTGAATAGGCCTTTGCCCGTGAGTGGTGGTGATGTGTAAAAAAAAAAAAAAAATTCTACCACACTCACACCACCTTCCAGTAACATTCCCACTTATTCCACCCAAACCCGTAGATTTACCTCTTTTCAATTTCCTCAAAGCTTTACCTATTTCTACTATAAGGACTCCTCCCCTCAGACTCATCCACCATTCCTCCCTTATCCCTCATCACAGCCACACTACTACCTCCCCTCACATTTAAAAACCTACTAAAATACTACTCTATCCATCTTGCTCAAACCTCCCTTTTTCCTGTCTTATTTCTCCGTCTAAGTCCTTTATTCCCCCTCCTCTCACCTTCCCTTTATTCCTTACCTTATTCACCTTCTTCCAAAACATCTTATTCCTTTCTCTAAATCCCCCCACTATCTTATTACCCCATTTAATATTTGCTCTTTCTTTTGTTCTTCTTATTTCTCTTTTAGATATCCTCTTTTTATCTTTATATGCCTCCCATTCCTCTATCCTATTTGTACCCAAAAAATTTTTAAAAACTATCTTTTTATCACTCACAACAATATTCACCTAATCACACCACCCTTCACTTCTTTTTCTTTTACACCTCCCTTCCACCCTTCTTATCTCACAAACAATCTTTGCACTTTCTACCAAAGATTCCCTTAACCTTCCCCATTACTCCTCCACTCCCTCAACAGCACTTTCTTTTACCTCACCCCATCTTAACATAAGCTCTCTTCTAAATTGCTCCACCATTCCTTCTTCCTCCAATCTCTCTACTTTCACAACCTCTGTTGCTCTACTTATATCCAACCTCCCCTTACTCTAATTTTAGCAAACACCAAATAATGATCAGATATCCCTCTAGCAACTCCTCTAACCACATTCACATCAAGTAATCTGTCTCTTATTCTTTTCTTAATATATATGTAATCAAGTAAACCCTTTTCATCATTTACCTCACTAACCCAATTCCACTTATTGTTCAACTTTTTAACAAACCAAGTATTCCCTATTATCAATCTATTCGCCACGCATGCTTCTAATAGACTCTCCCTATTTGTATTTCTGTCCCCCACCCCAAACGGGCCCACCACCCCTCCTCCCTTGTCCACACCAACCTTTGCATTTAAATCCTCTAATAGGCACACACTTGTATTCGCCTCAAAACCATTCAAGCAGTCATTCAGTTTCTCCCAAAACACTCTTCTTTCTTTCTTATTTGCTTCATTCACCGGCTCGTATGAAGATACAAACACCCATTCCTCTCTATTAAACCTCAACTTCACCCATATAATTCTTGAAGATGTTCTTCCACACTTTATCATACATTCCCACCATCCTTGGCTCATACTATTGTCACCTCTTCCCTAGCTCTCAATCTCCCTCCTACACCTGAGTATACCCTTTTAAATCCAGCAAAATTGACCTCCCATTTCCCTTTAAGTTTAGTCTCCGTCAACACCAACAAATCCAACTTCTTTTCTTTGCAATTTCCTCCAATTTCCAACTTATATTTCATCCTTTACCCCTCTTACATTAAAACATCCAATTTTACATACAACAGAACCTCTCTTAACTTCCTTTTCTCCGCCTCGATATTATTCGGTTCCACTCCACTGGAGGGATGAACCCTTCCCTCTCAACCTCCTCCCTCATCATAAACCATACCTAATTGTATACTTTAAAATTTACAATATACAAATATCTAAATATAAAAAACCTATATTATATATAAAAAAAATCAATTCTAATACTATAATAAAGAACAGATCAATAAACAAATTAGCAAATAATAATAATGCTAACTGAATAAATAAATAGAATTAATATGCTAAATAAAAAATAAAAATAACAAACAATAAAAGCTAAAAAAACTAGAATAAATAGCTAACACAAAAAAAACTAGAAAAACTAGAATGAATACACTTAAGTAATACTTCACTCACTCACTGACTTACACGAAATATGGCGCTTTATGGTAGGTCCCACTTCCTAAGGATACTACCAATTTTTCGAGGCCCCTACCCTTATGCTAAACCCACCACCCGCTACCCATCATATATCACCTAACTTAATCAAACTTATGCATATAAATACTTAAAAAAATATTAAATTTTAATAACTAACAACAATCATTAATATACACACTCACCAAAATATATAAATGTAACACTATTACTAATTTATTAATATAGCACTCGAACTAAAAATATTAATAATATAAAATTAATATAAAAATATAAAATACTCTAAAATATATAGACACGAAAAACAGTCTAAGAAATATAACAAAGTGCAATAATACAATCTAAAACACAATACAATACTCTAAAATATACACGTATTTTAGATTATAAGTACTTCAAAGAAACACTAACACTTTAAACATTAACTAATAATTTAAAAAAAAAATTAAAAATTTCCTGGTAAAAAACTAAAATAAACACTATCTTATATATATGTAATCACTATAATCTCATTTTTTTATCTAAATTTTTAAAAGAACCAAGAGTGGAATTTTGTTTATTTAAATTATCCTTTTCAATATTATGAAGGACTATGTCCAAAAACAATGATTTTTTTAAATGTATTTTTTTTTTTATATATTATATTTTAGTTTTTTTAAAAAGAAATGAAAAAAGAAACTTTTGTTGCTTCACGTAAGATTATTTAAAAATAATATATTTTTAAAAAAATTATTTTAAAAGAACTTTATCATGAATGCAACAAAAGAATGGAAGCTGGTGGGTTCCATCTTAGAAGTTGGGACTCAAATGATGAGCAATTAAGAAGTGTAATGCAAGAAGATGGTAGAATAATACAACATCAAGAAGCAGAAGATAAGGTGCTGGGTTACCTTTATAATCCTCATTCAGATAAATTAAAACTGGCAAGTTTTTCAGTGAATGAAAGAGCAGATACTAAAAGGTTATTGTTATCAGCTGTTTCAAAGATTTTTGATCCCCTCAATCTTTTTTTGCCTGTAACGTTAAAGGGCCGGTTGTTAATCAGGAATTTATGGCAATTGGGTCTAAATTGGGATGAGAAGGTCCCTTCTGATGTTTTATCCTCTTGGTCACTTCTCTGTTCAGAGTTAAATGAACTCAAAAATATTGAAATCGAAAGATGTGCTTTCTTACCTTCAGACTTCAAATTCATTATTCATATTTTGTGATGCATCAACATCTTGCTATGGTTTTGCAGTTTATAGCATAGGTCAAAGTTCAAATTTAATATTTTCTAAAGGCCAAAGGTAGCTCCCCTCAAATCAAGGGCTCTGCCCTCTTTAGAATTATTGTCTGTGTTTCTATTTTTTAAATGTATTAAGTCAATATTATCAGAATTTTCTGATGATTCAGTTTAAAAACATAAAAGTTTTCGTAGATGCTCAAATTGTTCTTTCATGGCTATTGTCTGGAAGAGCCAAAAATAAAAATGTTTTTGTAAACAACAGACTCAAGGAAATTTCTTTGATCAAAAAACAAGTTGAACAAGAGTTCAAAGTATCTATTTCCTATGCTTATATCAATACTGCTGAAAATCCAGCAGATTTAATTACCAGAGGTGTTTCAACCTCTACTTTTCTTTCTAAGTTGCCATTAATGGCTTAAGGGTCCATTTCATGGATACTTCAAAATCAGTCTCAGTGGCCTGTTAGTAAACTTAAATGTTTGTCGGAGGCCAATAAGGAAAAGACTTTACAATGTCACTTGTCTGTGGATGTTACACAATCATTGTTACCCTTAGAGGATTATTCCAGTATACATAAACTTTATAGGGTAACTTCTAATATCTTCAAGTTCATAAGTAGGAGTAAAGGGCTTGATGAAAATAGTGATAGGAAGAGCCCAACTCTATTGGTTGAAGCAAATGCAGCAGCAATGTTTTTCAAAGGAAATCTCATTCCTAAAGAATCCTAAGAAGGATGAAATTCCATTAATAGTTAATCAACTCAACTTTATTTATTGATGATAATGGCATTCTCAGGTCTAGAGGGAGAATAGCTAAAACTCTGCTGTATAACTATGATGTGATAAATCCAGTTCTTCTTGGCAAGAATCCATCACCTCACTAAATTGATAATTAGAGATTTTCATGCTAGGTGTCAGCATTTAGGTGTTCAAGCTACCATCAATTTTATCAGATCTCATGGTTTCTGGATTGCCAAGGCCAGACAAGCTGTGAAAAATGTTTTGTCTGAATGCATCATTTGCAAAAAATTCAATAGTATTCCCTTTAAATATCCAAAAATGACAAACCTTCCTCATCATAGGGTGAATTTTGTGCCTCCTTTTGATCATACTGGTGTTGACTTCACTGGACACCTCTTTGTAAAGAATGATAATAAGGAACTCAGAAAAATTTATTTATTAATTTAAACATGCCTTAATATTAGGGCTATTCACATTGATGTTCTTCCAGATATGTCTGCTCAGTCATTCTTACTTTCTTTTCAACGGTTCACAAATATATATCGCGTACCTTCCAGTTTGTATTCAGATAATGACAGAACTTTCAAACAAGGAGGAGATATATTGCCTTTGTGGTAAGTTTAGGTAAGGTATATCTTTTGTCTCATATTTTATTTTAAGTATATATGTTTTGTTGAGTGAGAATGATGGATGACATATGACACATTTGTACACAGCTATCTTTCGTTCTATTCTTCAGTTTTATTACCTTCTGTTCTGTCTTTTCTGTTTAAATGGTAGGGTGTCATCCATTTTTCTTATTAAAGATTGATTGTTATTGTTTTATTTATTTTTGTTAATTGTCATGTTTAAGTTTTTGTATTTAATTGTTATTTTCTTTAGGAATTATTTAATATTTTGATTGTGAATTTTGATTTTTGAGGATCTGTTTACACGCAGTTCGTTAGCATTAAGATTTTGGAGTGGTATTCTGACCTATAAGTGGATCCTTGGAGTTCCAGGTAATATGAAAGAGAAAGAATGGGTTATTTACTTTAAAGTATTTATTTTTGTTGCTTATTATTTGCTTTTGCTTTTGCTTATGCAACTATTATTATTATTATTGTTATTATTTCTTTATTCTGTGCTTGATAGTGGGTCTATACTATCTTTGCAGTTCCTTGGCTTTTACAAGTCTCCAGTAAGGAGTGTTTTGCATGGTATTCCTAAGGTTGAGGTGCTCAGTGCTTGTTGCTAAAAGCTGCTGAAAAGAAAAGAAAAAAAAACTGGACATTTGAACTTGTCCAGGTATTGAAAGTTATGATTTATTTTAAAATTGATGGAAATTTTGTAAAAAAGAATAATGTTTTCAACATTTTGTTTACCTTTTATTTTATTATTTTGTATGTCTGAGTGTTTGATAAATGTTTTTTTTTTTTTTTTTTTCCAGTTTTTTTTTTTGTGTGTGTGTGTTTTTTTTTGCCGAAAAGCCAAAACGTTTGGATTGGATTGATATTCCTGCAGAATACCTGGGTTATAGTCAAGGAGATTTGGATAATTAAAGAAGACCCTTAATGTTAAAGAGTCCTGTGTATGATATTAATCCATGTACAAATATTGTAGTATGGTAATCAGGAAAGTTTTTTTTAATGTACAAGTTTATATAAGAAAAGGATTTAGGATAATATTGTAAATAAAGTTTTTGTTTATTGTTATTTATATGATTGTGGTTATTGATGGTATTACCAACTTCCTGTGACAGGGTAATGAAAGAAAATTTTGTTCAAAATTAATAAAGTAAACCTTATTTGTTTTGATTTTTTTTTCGTATTGTTTGTAGTATATTTTGCGCACCGCGTTATTTGTTTTTTTTTTTTCATTGTTTCTATTTTTTGTAAACAATTACTTATTTTGTATACTTTATATAATATTGTGGTAAATCGGAAATTTGTCTATTGTTTCTTTATTTATGATTTTTTTTTTTTTTTTTTGTTTTTTTGTCTATGTGCAAAGTAATTGTAGAATTGTTTTCACTATAGATTTTTGTAATAAACTATAAGATTTTAGTGTGTGTGGATATTCATTTCCCCTTCATTTTCTTGGAGAGAGTCCCAATTTTATTTCAAATTGTAGTTAACGTAATTTCCGCTACATATTTGTGGCGCCCAACGTGGGGCTCTTGAAGGGAAACTGAAGGGTGTGAATATGGCCTCGACGGAGGAGTTAAAATTGGAGGTTGAAAGATTGAAAGAAGCATTACGAAAGAAAGAAAAAGAGAATGAGGATTTAATTGTCAAGTTAAGGGAAATGTTTGAGTATAGCAGGATGCAGAGAAACGAATGGAGGAGAAAATGGCATTTAAATTTGAGGAAATGTTTAACAGTAAATTTGCACAATGCAAATGAAGTGGGCAATGCTAATATGAAAGTTACTTCTACTCCTGTTGAGGAACGTAATAAATCTGATGTTGTAAAGGAGGAGAAAGATCCAAGAGAAGGGAAAAAGAAAGAAGAAAACATCTAAGAATAGAAGGCATGAAAGGAGAATGATTTTAAGTAAGGGTAAAAGCATTGATTCTTTATACTCAAGTTCTATGGATAGTGAGAAGGAAGATGAAGAGAGAGAATCAGATCAGTCAACTGATACTGATTATGATGTGAAAAGAAGTATTTTAATTAGAGATATTCCTAAAATAAATAAATTTAATGTATATGGAACAAAAGATGTGCATGACTTTTTCAAGGAGTATGAAAGTTATTGTAAGGAAAAATTCAGTGAAAATAAAGGATTCTGGGTGAAAGAACTGGGAGAATTCTTAGAAGGTCGGATGCTAGATTTTTATAAGGCAGTTGTGAGTGTAGGTGAACCTAAGTATGAAGTAGTGAAGCAAAGAATTGAAGATCAGGTTAGAAGAGTGAAAGGAGGAGTAAAATATAGGAAAGTGAATGATTTTGATAAGGCAAGGAATGGGTAAGAATGAAAGGTTAGATCTATATGCACATAGATTGGAGACATTAGGCAAGAAAGAAATTTGGGGATGAGGATGTAAATGAAAACAAGTTGCTGATGAAAAAATTTTTGGAAACTATTCCAACATCGGTAGCAGAGTTTATAAATGCTAGGAGAAAAGAGAAAATGAGATGGGCTCAGGAAAGATTAAGATGGGAGGATGTATTAGAGATTGTAGAAGATAGGGATTTTAATGTGCCTGAGAGGATTGAAAATGAACAAACGCATGTATTTAGTGGAAGATCAGAAAATAGGGGTCCACCAACCCAATATAAGTCTTACAGAGATGCTCTTAGAGCTAACCCGTATGAAGTCATGGTGAAGTTTTTAGAGGATTTTTATGGAGGTAATACACAAATGGGGGTGAGAATGGTCAATCAAAGGAGGAGAATGAATGGGAATGTTAGTAGAAATGCCCAAAGTGGCCAGGGTAATCAGGCAAATGTGAATGCAGATTCTAATGTCCAAAATAGGGTAGTAACTTGTTTTAGGTGTGGAAAGGCTGGGCATATGATATCTGAATGTAGGTGGGCAAATGGGGCATGCTTTAGTTGTGGACAAGTGGGACATTTGGCTAATAGTTGTAATAATTCTCAGTTTGCAGGGTGCAGGAGGTGTGGTGGTTTGGATCATTGGGTGCGGGATTGCCCTCAAGGTGTGAGAATTATGAGAACTGTATGTGGTAATTGTGGACAAGATGGGCATTTTGCTAGAATGTGTAGAAATCAACGGAGTACATGTACAGTTTGTGGAAAAGTAGGTCATTTGTCAGGGAGGTGTTGGCATACAAGAAGAACTGGTAATTTGAATCAAGGTGGTCAGATTATTAACAACAGTCAGGTCAATAGATCAGGTATTACTAATGCGGAAGTAAATAGAGTTGGTAATTCAGAAAATGTAAATAATCCAGTGGTAGGAAATGTAGCAGAGGGAAACTAGATAGGCTGAGGGTTCAAAATTGTGAGCCCTCTAGTGTGACTGGGGTACAAGTTATGAATGTTAGGGAAGGTTTTGCAAGTGTAGAATTATTCAGGGGAAGTGAATGGAATAAGTGTTTAAGTATTAAAGTTATTTGTGGAGGAATTGAAATGAGAGCTTTGATTGATACGGGTTGTTTGGTCAATGTAGTTTATATGGAAGCATATGAACGGATGATTTTGGAAGATGAACAGAAAGGGACAGTAACTGGACAGTTGAAAGGTATTGGCAATATATTAGTACCAGTTGTCTCCTCATTTAGGGAATGTATTATGATTGGTAATTTGAAGATGGAAGAAAGTGACTTTTATGTTCTTCAGAGTAAGAGTGATAAGTATGATATGTTATTAGGATATAACTTTTTGAAAGATAATAGAATAGTGATACATCCTGAGAATATGATGTTAGAGAAAAAAGTTAGTCAAGATGGGAGATGCCAGATGTATGTAAATGAAGCAGGTGATGTGAAAGTTAACATGGTGAAAGGTATTGAGGTGTTTGCTCTTGAAAGTATTCCATTGGAAGCTGATAAGGTGGTGAGAGTGAAAGTTGGGTGGAGTATGAATGCTGGTATTGTATCTGATAGGAATAAAATGTTTATGGTGGATGGTTATGATGCTAGGTATAGGGTTAAGAGAGTAGCACATGTATTTGATGGTATTTTAGATTTGAATGATCCAAGAGTATGTGTACAAGTGAAACCTGATATGATAAGAAAACGGATAAGAGGTATTCATGTGGGTGATATATTGGGTCGGTTGTATACAGTATTGAATATGGAGGGTGAAAAAATAGAGAATGACTTGTGTGTGAATGTTGGTAATATTCAAAAGAGTGATTGGGTGTATGATGCGTTAATTGGTAAAGTAAAATTAAATGCAGAATTGGGAGAGTTGAGGAGACAGAAGATTTATAGAATGCTATGGGAGAGAAGGATGGCCTTAAGCCAAGGAGATGATGATTTTGGTAATTCTAAGCTTCCAGAGTTTAAGATCATTTTAACAGATGATACTCCCATATATCAAAGACCCCGTCATTTTCCTCCTCCAGTTGCAAAAGAGATTGAAGAACAGTGCAATGAATTAGAGCGAATAGGTGTTTTGGAAGAGAGTGCAAGTCCTTGGAATAGTCCCATTGTACCTGTGCGAAAGCCAGATGGTAGATTAAGATTATGTATAGATTATCGTAAAGTTAATGAAAAAACTGTTAAAGATAGATTTCCAATGTGTGTTGTATCAGAATGTGTATATAGTATGTATGAAATGAAAGTTTTTACAAAGATGGATCTTGTGCGAGGATACTATCAGATGCCCGTGGAAGAGAGTAGTAGATGTGTAACTGCATTTTCAACTGCTAAAAGACATTATCAGTTTAGAAATTTGAGCTTTGGGTTAGCTAATGCTCCGGCGGCATTTCAAAGGGCAATGAATGTTGTTTTGAGTGATTTTCCTTGTCAGAATGTAATGGTATTCATTGATGATATTTTGGTAATGACTGAATCTTTTCAAGAACACTTGAAATTGGTTAATGAGGTTTTGAAAAAATTGGAGGGTGTAGGTGTGAAAGTGAAGGTAGGCAAGTGTGAATGGTTTGAGAAAGAAGTTGAATTTTTAGGACATAAGGTCAGTGCATCAGGATTGAAAAAAGGCAGAGAAGTTCATTGAGAAGGTGAGAAATTTTCCTAGACCTAGGAACGGTAAGAGAGTTAAGGGGTTTTCTGGGATTGGTAGAGTTTGGAAGGAAATTTATGAAAGACTGTTCAGGTGTTATGAAGCCTTTGACTGAATGGACTGGGAAAAAGAAAAGTACGGTTGTGAAATGGAATGAAAAAATGATTGAGGCATTTGAGAAATTAAAAGCAGAAGTTGCGAAAGATGTTGAACTTGCTTACCCTGATTACAGTGAGTATGCTAGACCACTTGAAGTGTATACGGACGCGAGTGGATTTTGTATGGGTGGTTGTTTGATGCAAGATCAGGTGATTGATGGAGTAGAACGGAAGAGAGTGATTGCTTATGTGTCTAAAGCTTTTAGTATGACTGAACGAAAGTACTCAACAATTGAAAGAGAGTTGGCAGCATTAAGGTATTGTTTGAAGTCATTACGACCATTTTTGTATGGAATTAAATTTGTTGTGCGTACTGATCACCAGCCTTTGGTGTATCTGCAGCGTATGAGGACAGTAGACAGTAGGCTTGCAAGGACCTTGGAAGATTTGAGTGATTTTGAGTATACAGTTGAGTATATACCTGGAGAGAAGAATGAAATTGCCGATTTGATGTCAAGATTACCTGGTGAGAACAGGGAAAATGAAAGTTTGGTGATGGATCCAGAATACTTGCCAAGAGGTCTTATGAAAGGTAAAGAATGTATTGGTGGTGGTGATTCTATGTTTGAAAGTGTATTGTATGGACTGCAAGATTTAAGTAAAGATGGATTAGTGACACGAGTGCCCAATAGTGTAGATGATTTGAGAAGGGAAGTTATGACAGAAGTGTGTAAGAGACCGGAGCAGATAGGTATAGGAAAAGTGAGAAAGTATTTGAAAGAATTGAAAGCAATGTGTAATCCGGGAGTGATGCCTTTTCAGGAAGTTTTAGTTGTTGTGAGCAAGTTGTTTAAGATAATAGTGTGTGTACATTATGGCGGGGAGAAACCCATAGTGTATAGGGGAATTGGTGTTAATGGAACGAGTGTGAGTGAGCTTCATTTACAGTGTCTGAGTGGAGTGCATTACAATTGGGTGATTGAGAAAAAGAGCTATGACAGGAGGTATGAATTAGAGGAGGTAGTAGTAGATTTTAATGTCGAGGAGGTTAATGTAATTTGCCCTGGAGATTTTAAAGAATCAATGTATTGTATACATGGAATAGGGGGAAGAATGGAAGTGAAAGTGCAAATAAATGGAAAAGTGTATTGTGGTTTGATTGACACTGGTGCTCAGAATTTCTTTGGTGAATGCAGCAGTGGTAAGAGAATTAGAGCAGTTGAGTTGGCAGATACATAGGAAAAGTACAACTGTAAGAATAACTGGTATTGGTTCTGGAAACGTTATAGCTTGGGAAACGGTATCTTTAGTTGTTAATTTAGGATTGTTGGAGAATATTGAACACCAGTTTGTTGTACTTGAAAATGAGCAAATGCCCTACTGTTTTTTGTTTGGTATTGACTTTTTAAGGATGCATAGATTGTCTGTTGATGTAGGGGATGAATGCATAATGAAAGAAGATAAAGTAATTGTTAGAATGCAGAAAGGAGACGTATATGCTGTTAATTTTGTTGGATTGTTAAAAGTTGGTGTGGGTGAAGAGGAATTATTAAGCAATGAAGATATTGAGGAAATGCAAGAGAAGTGTCCAATGATTTGTGAGCTTAAAAAAGGTATTCTTTCAGGTAAGACAGCGAATGAATGGGATTGTATGTTAGAAGAATTTAAGATATTTGCAAAGAAGTTTGTAGTTTGTATGAATTTGGTTTATTTTATTAGAAAATCAAGAATAAATGATGATGTATATGTACCAGTGTTTTCATTAGTAGGTACTGTAGGAATAGTATTAGTGGTTCATCATAGATTTGGTCATATGGGGAAATTTAAATTGTGGGAATGTATGAAAGATAGAGTGTTTAATCCTTGGTTGAGATATGTGGTTAATGATGTTGCAACTACTTGTGAGGAATGTCAGAAGGGAAAAATTCAGAGACAATATTCTCAGCCACCTATTTTAAAACTAGATGTGAATGAGCCTTTTGAATTGGTGGTGATTGATTGTGTGTCATTACCAGTGACTAGTAGTGGTTATGTTGGAATGGTAGTGATGGTTGATCATAAAAGTAAGTTTGCTTATGCTGTACCTGTGAAGAATAAGACTAGTATGAATGTAGCGAAAGTAGTAAGAGAGATTTTGTTGCCAATGTGTGTGTGCAAACCTAAGCGGATGTTGAGTGACAATGGTCCAGAGTTTGTGGGTCAACCATTTCAGCAAATGTTGAGCGATTGGGATATTGAACATGTGAGGACCACGCCTTATATGCCTAGTTCAAATGGTTTAGCAGAAAGAACAATTCGAACTCTAAGTGAAATGTTACGAATGATGAGTGAAAAAGAGAATGATTGGGACTATTGGGTAGGTAAAGTGTTGTGGGCTTATAATATGACAGTGCATAGTGCCACAGGTATGTCTCCTTGTATGTATGTTATGAATTTTGAGAGATTTGTGAGACCTCAGTTAGGATTGTCTGAGAGGGATCGTGAGATTTGGAGAGAAGCAAGTAAGAAGTTTGTAAGTTTTGAAGTGGGTGAGAAAGTTTTAAAAGCAGTGATTGAGAAGGGTAGATTGAATGTAAATAAGATGAAAGAGAAGTTTGAAGGACCATATGTGGTTAAAAAGGTAATGTCTAATGGAGTTAGCTATGTTTTGGAGAGGGTAATAAATGATGAGGTAATTGAGGTTAGAGCCCATCAAACTCAGTTAAGAATGTGGAGAGAACCTCCTGAATATATTAAAGCGCATCCTGTGTATGAGTTAATTAAGAGGGAAGATGAAGATGAATTGATTGAACCAACGGATGAATTGAATGAATCTTGGTTTAAAAATAGAGAGTTGATATTAGTGGAAAAACGAAAGAGAAAGGAATTTCCAAAAAGGAAGACAATAGGAATTTTTGATGAAAGTACTTCAGGAGAATGATTTTTCTGGATTTTGGTGGGATAAGGATGAAATAATGATAGGTAAAACCTATACAATGTGTAAATTTCCTTTGGATGACAGAGTAGAAGAGAGAGATAGTGTTTTAGCTCGGTTAAAAGAATTTAAAGATAATTTAGATAATAGTAACGTTAGTGCACATGAATTAGAAAAATTTTGTGAGGAGTTGGAAAATATTGTAACAGGATTGAGGGAGGTATCTATGAATGTAAGATCAAGAGAGATTGAGAAAGACCTCAATGAATTGTCTAATATGCTAACTGAAGTTGAAACCGGTACTAAATTGGTAGATATAGGTGATGATAGTAATGATAAAGAACAGAACATGAGCCAAAATATTGAGATAATAGGTCCTTATACCAGGAGTAAAGGTAAAGTGAAGGATTATGAATGGGTCATGAAGAAAGGATTGTAAAGTTTATAATGGGTGGTTTAGGAAAATATGAGACAAACTTAGGTGGGAGGAATGTGGTAAGTTTAGGTAAGGTATATCTTTTGTCTCATATTTTATTTTAAGTATATATGTTTTGTTGAGTGAGAATGATGGATGACATATGACACATTTGTACACAGCTATCTTTCGTTCTATTCTTCAGTTTTATTACCTTCTGTTCTGTCTTTTCTGTTTAAATGGTAGGGTGTCATCCATTTTTCTTATTAAAGATTGATTGTTATTGTTTTATTTATTTTTGTTAATTGTCATGTTTAAGTTTTTGTATTTAATTGTTATTTTCTTTAGGAATTATTTAATATTTTGATTGTGAATTTTGATTTTTGAGGATCTTTTACACGCAGTTCGTTAGCATTAAGATTTTGGAGTGGTATTCTGACCTATAAGTGGATCCTTGGAGTTCCAGGTAATATGAAAGAGAAAGAATGGGTTATTTACTTTAAAGTATTTATTTTTGTTGCTTATTATTTGCTTTTGCTTTTGCTTATGCAACTATTATTATTATTATTGTTATTATTTCTTTATTCTGTGCTTGATAGTGGGTCTATACTATCTTTGCAGTTCCTTGGCTTTTACAAGTCTCCAGTAAGGAGTGTTTTGCATGGTATTCCTAAGGTTGAGGTGCTCAGTGCTTGTTGCTAAAAGCTGCTGAAAAGAAAAGAAAAAAAAAACTGGACATTTGAACTTGTCCAGGTATTGAAAGTTATGATTTATTTTAAAATTGATGGAAATTTTGTAAAAAAGAAAATGTTTTCAACATTTTGTTTACCCTTTATTTTATTATTTTGTATGTCTGAGTGTTTGATAAATGTTTTTTTTATTTCCAGTTTTTTTTTGTGTGTGTTTTTTTTCTTGAGCCAAGACTTGTGAATTGGATTGATATTCCTGCAGAATACCTGGTTATAGTCAAAGGAATTTGGATAATTAAAGATACACCCTTAATGTTGAAGACCTCTGTCTCTGTGTATGATATTAATCCATGTACAAATATTGTAGTATGGTAATCAGGAAAGTTTTTTTTAATGTACAAGTTTATATAAGAAAAGGATTTAGGATAATATTGTATAAACAAAGTTTTTGTTTATTGTTATTTATATGATTGTGGTTATTGATGGTATTACCATTCCTGTGCAGGGTAATAAAGAGATTTTGTAAAATTAATAAAGTAAACCTTTATTGTTTTGATTTTGTTTGTATTGATTGTAGTATATTTTGCGCACCGCGTTATTTGTTTTTTTTTTTTTTTTTTTCATTGTTTCTATTTTTTGTAAACAATTACTTATTTGTATACTTTATATAATATTGTGGTAAATCGGAAATTTGTCTATTGTTTCTTTATTTATGATTTTTTTTTTTTTTTTGTCTATTTTCAAAGTAATTGTAGAATTGTTTCACTATAGATTTTTGTAATAAACTATAAGATTTTAGTGTGTGTGGATATTCATTTCCCCTTCATTTTCTTGGAGAGAGTCCCAATTTATTTCAAATTGTAGTTAACGTAATTTCTGCTACATTGTTAGAATCCTTGTCTTCAGACATGTTCTCTGAGCATATGCGCATCAACTACATTAAACATTATAAGATACCTCTGTACAGTAGTTGGGTAGGCTCAGTTTGGGGAAGAATGATACGGGTTGTTAAGGGATGTCTATATAAAACTATAGGTAAAGCGACCTTAACTTACTATCAATTGTTAACTACCATTTCAAATATTATTAATGTTGTTAATTCAAGACATTTGACTTATAGGTCATCAGAAAATGAATTGGAAATCATTTCTCCAAATTCCTTTTTAAAGCCTTATGGCAACTCAAACCTTATATTCAATGAAGTTTCCTTACCTATATGGAAACAGCTTCCTCCTTCACAGCAAGACTTATCCATAACTCTAAGTACTCAAGGAAAAGTATTAGAAACCTTTCGGAAATTATGGTATGAGTCTTATCTATTAAATTTACGCCAAACAAGTAGAAATCTCTACCAGTCAGAATGGACCAACAGAATAAAGGTAGGAGACATCGTTTTGATTCAGACACCCAATAAGCCAAGACCCTTCTGGCTTTTGGGCAGAGTTTTGGATGTTATTGTTGGTCATGATAATAAGATTAGAAGTGTTTTGGTTAAAAGGGGAGATGGACAAACGTGTCATCATTCAATTTGCCATCTGTACCCTTTAGAGCTGTCAATCACTCATTCTGTGAACAGTGGTGAAGCTGATGATTAAATCTAAAGTGACTTATCTAATGCAGAGTTTGCAGACAGTCAAGAAGATGAGACTTCAGATCAAACTTGATCCCTCACCTTCAAATTCAGTTCAAGATAATGGTAATAGTGCTGTCCCAGATGTTCAGCCTTCAACTTCAGGTATAAATTTACCTCGTTAGCTTAAATCTTTACAAACTCAACCTCAGACAAGGTCAATCAGAGAAAAACCACTTAGACATGCTGCTGTCAAGTGTCATGAATTCCTTCACAGGAATTTATCTTATTTGTAGTGTTATATTAATTTTAATAATTGCAATGATGCTGCTCTCATTGTAACTCTTCAGTGGGAGGATGTAAAAACTGTTTATATGTTTTCACTAATTTATCTAGTATATATATATATATATATATATATATATATATATATATATATATATATATATATATATATATATATATATATATATATATATATATATATATATATATATATATATATATATATATATTTTAATTCTCCTTGATGGGAGTTTGTAGAGTTGGTGGTTTTTTTTTTTGTAACGATGTAGCACATTTTTTTCTAAAATAAACAAACTCCTGGCTAAATCGTGTCATCCATTTTTCTTATTAAAGATTGATTGTTATTGTTTTATTTATTTTTGTTAATTGTCATGTTTAAGTTTTTGTATTTAATTGTTATTTTCTTTAGGAATTATTTAATATTTTGATTGTGAATTTTGATTTTTGAGGATCTTTTACACGCAGTTCGTTAGCATTAAGATTTTGGAGTGGTATTCTGACCTATAAGT
>SEYY01016357.1:0-10000 GCA_009176605.1 Armadillidium nasatum
GAGAGAGAGAGAGAGAGAGAGAGAGAGAGAGAGAGAGAGAGAGAGAGAGAGAGAGAGAGAGAGAGAGAGAGAGAGAGGAGAGAGAGAGAGAGGAGAGAGAGAGAGAGAGAGAGAGAGAGAGAGAGAGAGAGGGAGAGAGAGAGAGAGAGAGAGAGAGAGAGAGAGAGAGGGAGAGAGAGAGAGGGAGAGAGAGAGAGAGAGAGAGAGAGAGAGAGAGAGAGAGAGAGAGAGAGAGAGAGAGAGAGAGAGAGAGAGAGAGAGAGAGAGAGAGAGAGAGAGAGAGAGAGAGAGAGAGAGAGAGAGAGAGAGAGAGAGAGAGAAGAGAGAGAGAGAGAGAGAGAAAGAAAGAAAAAAGAGAAAAAGAGAAAGAAAAAGAAAAAGAAAGAGAAAGAGAAAGAAAAAGAAAAAAAAAAAAAGAAAAAGAAAAAGAAAAAGAAAAAGAAAAAGAGAGAGAGAGAGAGAGAGAGAGAGAGAGAGAGAGAGAGAGAGAGAGAGAGAGAGAGAGAGAGAGAGAGAGAGAGAGAGAGAGAGAGAGAGAGAGAGAGAGACAGACAGACAGACAGACAGACAGACAGACAGACAGAGACAGACAGACAGACAGACAGACAGACAGACAGAGAATCTTCTTTCTTTTTTCTGACTCTTGGTCCTCTGCTCTTCGGCATTTCGGTGAATCTTTTGATGTCGCGCTGGAAATATAGAAAGCTTTCAATAGAGTCTGGCACAAAGCTTTAATTTCCAAACTTCCCGCTATCGGAATCTATATTTCTCTCTGTGGCCTTCTCTCTGATTTCCTTTCTGGTCGTTCTATAGCAGCCGTTGCAGACGGCCACCGTTCATCCTATAAATATATTAATAGTGGTGTTCCTAAAAGATTGTTCTATCCCCAACACTTTTTTCTGCTTTTCATTAATGACCTTCTCTCTATTACTTCTTCTATCCACTCCTATGCCGATGACTTCACCCTTCATTACTCTTTTCATTTTGAAATTTGCCCCTTCATACAACAGTTAATAGAAGCAAGGAGGGTGGCCTTTGAGCAACTAACCTCTCATCTATATTGCATTTCAAATTGGGGCAGAGAAAACATGGTCTTTTCAATGCCTCAAAAACTCAATTCCTCATATCTCTTCTCAACACAATCTTCCACACAACTATGATATCTTCTTTGAAAACACACAACACAAACCTTCATCTGTTCTTAACATTCACGGTGTATTTTCTTCTCGTAATCTTTCTTTCTAAACAAGCTTCTAAGAGGTTGGGTGTTCTGAGGCGCATACAGCATTTCTTCAATACACCCCAGTTGCTTGCTCTGTATGGGAGTGTTGTTCGCCCCTGTATGGAGTGTGGAGTGTTTGTCACACATCTGGAGTGGGTTCCACTCATACAGCTCTTCTGGAAAAGGTGGAGTCTAGGGCTTTTCGCCTTATCAACTCTCCCGCTCTCACTACTTCTCTCCAATCTCTTTCTGCCCGTCGAATTGTTGCGTCACTCACTCTCTATATTATCGCTATTACAAAGGACACTGCTCTTCTGAACTCTCTCGTCGCATACCTCCTCCATTGAGAAGGGCTCGTGCGACTCGCCTTTCTACACAGTCTCATCCTTTCTCTGTCCAACTCTCTGACCCCAGACTTAACCGCTATGCTCAATCTTACATGTACTCTACTGGTAAATCTGGAACACACTTCCTTCATCTATTTTTTCAACTTCCTATGACTTATACACCTTCAAACGCCGTGTAGCAGGTCATGTCGCCCTTTAATTAGACCATGTTCCTGACTTTCCCCTAACTCTGGTGGAATTTTAGTACGCCTCTGGCCTTTGCTCACCAGAGGCGAAATTAAAATATATATATATATATATAATAGGGATGGAGTGAAGTATCGGTATCGGTATAGGTATCGGCAAGTATCGGCATATTTTCCGATACCGGTATCGGTATCGGCAAAAAATTTGTATAGGAGTAAAGTATCGGTATCGGTAGTGGTTTCGGTAGTAGTATCGGCAAGTATCGGCATATTTTCAGGTATCGGGTATCGGCTTCGGGGAATTTTTAGGTATCGGTATCGGTAAAAATTTTGGTATCGCTCCATCCCTAATATATATATATATATATATATATATATATATATATATATATATATATATATATATATATATATATATATATATATATATATATATATATATATTATAAAAATTAATTTCCTTATTCATGCTATTCAAAAACACTAATCAAACATTAGACAAGAAATTAATAACTTTCAAAATTTTATTTTATACATACAACATACATATTTATATAATTTAATAATTGCATATTTGCGTATATTATATAATATATATATATATATATATATATATATATATATATATATATATATATATATATATATATATATATATATATATATATATATATATATATATATATATATATATATATATATATATATATATATATATATATATATATATATAGGTATTTTTTAAAATAGTGATTTTATTTTTTTTTTAAATATAACTTTTTTTTTTTTCATTTGTTTTATTTTGTCATATTTTTTTGATACATAATGATATAACAGATATATTAGTTCCTTCTTACTGTGTTAAAAAACTTCCTTAATATTTGGTTCAAGATTTCATATAGGGTAATACAAGAATCTGATCTTCATTAATATTATTTATCAAATATAGAACGGTTTGAGTTTAGAATACCTAAAATATATCCAATCAAATCTTCAAAAACTTTATTGAGCGTTAATCTAATGCAATTTGAGGTTATAGACAATAGAGAAAACAGAAAAGACAATTCCTTTTAATTTTCAACCATCAAATCATTTGTTAAATTTTTATACAACATTATAAGAAAACAATATTCCTCTAAATTATAAAAGAAAGAAAATTTAAGTACTTTTGATGCATAATCATTAATCCATAAATTAAATACATAACTTGCAATATATATATATATATATATATATATATATATATATATATATATATATATATATATATATATATATATATATATATATATATATATATATATATATATATATATATATATATATATATATATATATATATATATATATATATATATATATATATATATATATATATATATATATATATATATATATATATATATATAAACTTGCAATAAACTGTTCTAGCTCTAACTAACTGTAGGTATACTTACTAAAGTTACTATACTATATACTATATAATATATATGCTTTTCAGGTTTCGTTGAGAGCTGAGACTGAACAGAAGTACAGAAGTAGTAATGGCAAAATAAAAAATAGTCAAGCTTGAGCATCACTGCATCAGTCACATTGACTGTTAATATTTACTACGTAGTAGTAATACTAGTGTCTAGTGTTAACAATGTAGATGGCGATGTTTTTACTCTTTAGGATTTAGTAGTATATAATACCATAGTATTATAGAGTATACACTAGTAACACTACTAAAAACTAAAAGAGTAAAGGCATGGCCATCTACCCTGGTGACACTAGTATTACTACTAAGTAGTAAGTACTAACAGTCAATGTATCATGCAGTGATTGATGCTCAAGTATTATAATAATACTAGTATTCAGTTATTTTTATTTAGTACTTACTATTCACTAGTATTCCGGTTTTTGTAAATGAACACTATTTTTGCAGCTTTAACTGTCCCAAGTCTATTCCTTAACTTTGATTGAACCACCCAAAAGAAGAAAAAACCCCTTTCAACTTCAGCTGACGAAGCTGTGGTGGTGAACAACCTAGTAACTAGTTTTTTCGTTGAATCAGAAATGGAACGCCTCAGTGAAAGCCACCAAACATAAGGACCAACTTTTAGTGTTTCTTCCTTAAACAAGTAGGGAAGGAATGGAGGTGTTCTAGTTTTATAACTCATTATATCCGGCATGGCATTAGAGTATGCTTCATTTGCCTATTCCATTGCCTCAGATTCTTCATCTGAAGATAGTTTTTCTCCTTGGTACGAGGGATGAAGCATGTATGCCAGATAATGAACTGAAGTTAAGGCTTCTCTTACACGTTTTTCAATTTTTCCTTCGGCTGATTGTCACCCTTCAACTGTATTATTAATTAATCTTGAACCTCTTTCCATACTTCTGTGGCATCGCCAATATTACACATATCACTTTGCAATCTGTCTTAAGCAACAGCAATATTCTTTGAGATTTTCAGCATGTCTTCAGCATTCCTCTTTAAATTAGTATCCATCACTTTTCTTACCACCTCCTTATCCAAATCATTTCGTTTTTCACCGTCACATACTGTAATTAATGCAGGCCAGTTGATTAGATAGCTTTCCAAGCAGTCACATAAGGTATTCCAGCGCACATCTTGTGGCATGACTAAGGCTCAACCACCTGCTGCTTTGTAAGCTGCTGATGCACAGTGATTATTGTGGAAATATTTAATGATGTTAACTATGTGTTCCTTGATGTTTGATATTTCCAGATCTTTAGCCAATAAGTTCATGAGATGTGCTGAACAGCCGTAAGTTATTATCGCTTTTCTATGTTCCATCAGTTTAGTCCTCATTTTCTTGACATTAGCGGCATTATCTGTCACAAGACTACCAACAGTGCACGAGAATTTATCTTCTGCAATTTTAATGCTTTCCTTTGCCACATCAAATAGATATTCTGATATATGAGGGTGCCCTGACGTATCTACAGTATTTACGAGGAAAATGTTAACTCCACCAGAAGAACTCTTCTGAACTGCAACAGTAGCACATATCACAGGATCATTCATCACATTACTCCATCCATCAATACTCATGCACACTACCTGATCTCTCAGCATATCTATGCTTTTCTCAATTTCTGTTTCAAATACCTTACCTAATAACTTTTCAGCAATTTCTTTCCTATTAGGTGGCTTATAACCTGGACGTATAGCTCTTATCATCTCTAAAAAAGTAGAATGTTCTACCGTTTTGAATGACAGGTTTGAAGCATAGATGAACCGCGCAATTAAGAAGCCAAAGTGTTCCTTATCATTTAGTGTTGTCCTTATTGTGAATGACTCCATAGATGACATTGGTAACTGTTTTCTCACTTTTGTTGCAGAAAAAGTACTTACATCAGATTCAGAACAACCCAAAGATTTTGTTGTATTTTGAGATGCTAGGGATGTAGTTCTGGACAATTGTCGTTTTTTAAACAGAGTCCAAGGTGTTTCTCGGTTTTTGAGATTAGGAGTTGATGTTGCACAAGAAGAAACTGTATGTTTCATCACTTCCATGCCACCTAATGAAATGTCTATGAATGAGGGCTCTTACGACTCATTGAATGAAGTTGAGTTCTTATTACCAGATGTTGAAAGTGTTGAGACAGTAGCAGCTTCTTAAATCTCAAGTTGAACAAGTTCTTCTGCCAGAATGAGAAATACAGATCTTTATCAATATAGCATTATCTTGTGCATTACAAAAATGTAAATATTTATTACAAGTACAAGATGTTGTATATGTTATCCAAGACTTAGAATAGTTTACATTACAAGTATATATTATATAAGGGGTGGGTAATATTGCCTATTAATTATTAATTATGTATGACATGTCATTAATACTTTTTCGCTTTCAATAAAAATTAGTAGTCCATTAAAATGATTAAATTATTAAATATTATTATTTGTTTTTTAATTATATTTTTATGAAATTATTGTTGTTGGCTAAACAAAAAATAGGATCTTCCATTCAGTTTCATGACTTTCATCCTGTGTTGGTGAAGATCCCTTGCATTTTGAAGATTTGTGGTTCTTCAATCTTTGAACTAATCCCTGCATTTCAAATCCACATGTTTTGCACTTCACTCTTATTCCTCTTTTTTGTGTTGTTGGAATTTCTTCAAATTCTTCCCAAATTCATTCTTTTTGTCTTCCTGCTTTTCTCATCATTTTAAATTCAAAAAGACAATGAATGAATGTAACAATATTAAAAAAAAATAAAAACTGATTAAAGTTATGGTAACCACAAAAATGTCTTGATATAATTCTGAAATAAAACATAAAATCTATGTAGAATAAGTAATTCTAGAAACCAGTGGTGTGTTGCATAATGTAAGAAGTGTTGAGCATTTTATAGTGAAAAAATCCAAAAAATAAATTTATTTTGAAAAAATCAAAAAAATCATGATTTTTTCATAAAAACAAATCAATTGATTTAATCAACTGATTAAATCAATTTGATTTAATCAGTGCCAACCGTGATATATAATATTATATATATATATATATATATATATATATATATATATAAATATATATAATATATATAATATATATATATATATAATATATATATATATATATATATATATATACACGGAGTAGCGGTTAGCACAACGGACTTCCATCTTTTGGGCCCAGGTTCGATTCCCCGAGCAGTTAGATGTATTATACATATTAATTCCACGATGATAGTGGCTAATGAATGAATAACAAATGTACTGCGTACTACGGATAAGAACCTTGGTCTTTTGGGCCCAGGTTCGATTCCCCGAGCAGTTAGATGTATTATATATATATATATATATATATATATATATATATATATATATATATATATATATATATATATATATATATATATATATATATATATATATATATATATATATATATATATAGTAATGTATGTGGCATCCGCATCCGCAGTTTATGATTTTGCAATATCCGCATTCGCTATTATTAAACGCGGATATTGCGAATGAACAAAATTTTGAAAGTTATTAAAAATCATTGAACAAAAACTAAAAATTAAACTGAAATCAAACGCCATCAGCGACGCTTATCGGTTAGGCCAAAAGAAAACATAATATAATGCAAACGACAAACGTCCTATTAGATTTAAGATTGATGAAGAGGGAGTAAAGAGCAAGCTAATATCAGCTTATAGTAAAGAAGAACCAAATGTCTTCATCAACGAATTTCTGACTCCGGCAAAAAAAGAAACTATTGAAGAAAGCCCTCATAATACGGAGGGATCATAGACAGCTGCTTCACTCCTGCTATTTTGAAAATGGAGTCTTGCACATTAAGAAATCTCCTATAGACGATCCTATCAAAATCAAAAATGATGAAGAATTGAATAGATACCTTAACTCAGCACACTTAAATCTGACTGAATTGCAAAAAAGTTAATGAATTGTAGAAGCTCGTGGGATTAATACAATTTGTATAAATTTACTAATAAGTTCAATATTATTATTATTATTATTATTACTATTATTTTTATTGTTGTTATTATTATTATTATTATTATTATTATTATTATTATTATTATTATTATTATTATTATTATTTTATTGCTATTATTATTATTATTTTATTATTATTATTATTATTATTATTATTATTATTATTATTATTAAATTTATGATTGGTATTTTATTATTATTATTATTATTATTATTATTATTATTATTATTATTATTATTATTATAATATTAGTTATTAATTATTTTTATTATTTTTATTATAATTATTATTACAACGATTATTTTTAACAATTTGAATTACTATTGCAAATATTATTTTGTTAGCACTACGGCACTTGATATATCTAACTGTATGCATGGGGCACTTTTATTTAATTTCACTACTTTTACCTCTGCCATAATTTTTAAATAACCCTAGTTGTAACTATTTGTGTGATATTGTAACATACATATTTCAAGATACTATATTTTACCATTAATCGTCGTATTATTGGTGATATTATTTTTATTATTATTATTATTATTATTATTATTATTATTATTATTATTATTATTATTATTATTATTATTATTATTATTATTATTATTATTATTATTACTATTATTATTATTTTAATTATTTGCCCTCTCGATATCCATATCAATAAGATGGATGCGGACAGAAATTGGGACGAAACCCTAATTAACAATTCCTCCTCTTATATATTAATATACCTATCCAGATTCCCTTAAAAATAATAACGCATTTGAAGTAAACTATTTTTCATTATATCATCAAAACTTAAGAAGTTTTCAAAAACATTATGACGAATTCCTTAACCATTTAAGCTATGAAAACATTAATTTTGATTGCGTAGTATTGAGCGAAACATTCTTAAATGAACATAATACAAACGTGTATTCCCTAACAGGATATAATGTAACTCATCTTGTGAGGTCAAACAAGCGTAGGGGAGGGATCTCTATATTTATAATTAAAGCCATTTGCAAACATCCTAAAACAGTATTTTCAAAAATAAATGAGCATAGAAATACTGGCGGTGAGCATTGAAAACACGTCCTCTAAAATAAGTCGTTGGGTTTTATCGGCCCCCAAATGCGCCAAAAAAAAATTCATAGATTCTCTTGAATCCGTAATTCAAACACACTTGCGCAACACAATGATGATAATTACCGGTGATTTCAATTTTGATCTGTGTAATCATAGTTCTTCTCCAGGCAACAATGCACTTTCCAATGTAATAATGTCAAACGGCTTGATCAACTAAATAACACTACCAACACGCCAAAAGAACATTTAGGATAGAGATCCCACATAACTGGACCACGTATGGGGTAATTTAGACAGTGATATCAAATCTTTTGTAATTAAGACGGACATTTCAGACCATTACCCCTGCCTTGTAAAATTTAATATTAATAAAACACGAACCCTTAATACAATTAAATATAGAATATATAACGAGAACAACAGAAGAGTGTTTGTAAATAAGGTAAACAACACTAACTTTTCATTCATTCAGTATGAGCAAATGGATATTGATTCTAAATTTAAAATTTTCTGAACTCATTAAACACGTGTTACAAGGACTCCTTCCCGATAAAATACATGAAAATAGGACCAAAAAGACACCTGGTTTAAAAAATTCGATAATCCCGAAGCATAAACTCTACCGGAATATAAAGAAGGAATTATACCATTTCAATTATACAGTATCTTCGATAAACAATTAAAAATTGTCCTTAAGAAAGCTAAAAAGAAATACTACGTTAATAAATTTAATGTCGCTCATAGACTTTAAAAAAATGGGGCCTAATTAACAACTTAATCAACATAAATAAATCAGAAAACAATAATATAAAAGAATTAAATATAAAGGGTAAAATAATAAACAAAAAGAAATTGCCGAAGAATTTAATAATCACTTCGTAAACATTAGTAAACAAAACGAGGCCAACAAAAAAAACATTTGATTCAACTGACCATGACATTTTTTTAAAAGAAAATGTATATGATGGGTATTGTTTAAAATCCATTGCAATGGTATAGATCCTACCTAACTAAAAGGCCTCAGTATGTAAAACTGGGGAAACTCACTCTAATCCATCGCTAGTAACAACTGGTGTGCCACATGGATCTTTCTTGGGACCAGTATTATTTATTCTATGTACAAATGATTTGTTTAACTCACTTTACTCCTTTTCTGTCTCATTTGCTGACGATATATCGATATTAATAAATGATAAAAACCCTGATACACTCTCACAAAAAGTCTCCCATACCTTAAATAGAATATTAACATTGATAAATTCAAATAAACTTTCATTAAATGTACAAAAAACGTCATATCTTATTAACAGCAATAAAAACTATAAACAAGACTTCAATATTAAATTAAACGGAGAAGAATTACAAAGAGCCACAAATGCAAAATTATTAGGAGTAATTTTTGACGAGAAATTATCATTCAAAGAACATATTAAACAACTAGTAAATAAATTAGCGAAATATATCTACATACTAGTCAAACTAGCCAAATCCATTATCTTATATATATATATATATATATATATATATATATATATATATATATATATATATATATATATATATATATATATATATATATATATATATATATATATATATATATATATATATATATATATATATATATATTAAAAAGATATATTACGCACATATACATACACACTTATTGTACTACCTCCCACTATACGACCTT
>SEYY01016357.1:15000-19692 GCA_009176605.1 Armadillidium nasatum
TAAATAAAAACAAAGAACATACCCACCAAATAAACCAATTATCAATAAATGGTGAAGTCTTAACTGACCAAAGGAAGATCGCAGATTCACTTAACAGTTATTTTATCAATATTGGAACCGAAATTTTAACAAACAGCTCAGCAGATCAAACAGACTTTGAATCATTTTTACCTCAGTGCAACTCGCATTTCACTTTCGAAAACATTACCCCATTAGATGTCCAAAATAAAATAGCAGGCCTAAAAAATAAAAAATGTGATATCTTGAGCGTCCCAAATCACAAATACAAACTCGTGGCTGACATCATTTCCATCCCACTAGCTCACTTATTCAATGCTTCAATCCTATTAGGTGTTTTCCCCTCTACCCTTAAAATCTCCCGCGTGACTCCTATATTTAAGAAAGACGATCCCTCCCTCCCTAAAAACTATAGACCCATATCCATTACCCACACGATTAGCAAAATTTTTGAAAAAATAATATTTGAACAGCTGACTGAATATTTCACCTCAAATTCATTACTTAGCGATTTCCAGTTCGGCTTCAGAAAAGGGCGTTCAACATCGGACGCGCTTATCTGTCTGACCGAAAAACTTTATAAAAACTTAGAAAATAAAGACTCCTCCGTCCTTCTGCTACTAGACTTCACCAAAGCGTTTGACACAATAAACCATGATATCCTATTAACCAAATTAAATAGACTGGGTTTCGATGGCCTAAACTTGCAGTGGTTTGAAACTTACCTCAAAGGTAGACAACAATATGTAAAGTTAGGTGATATACTCTCTAACACACAACAAATAAAATCTGGTGTCCCACAGGGGTCCATACTTGCTCCGCTTCTATTTTCAATATATACAAACGACTTAATAAAGTCACACAACTCCTTCTCTGTCTCATTCGCAGATGATATATCAATACTGATAAATGACAAGAACCCCGAAACACTCTCCAAAAAAGTTGAAAGCTCTTTAACAAACATCACGAGATGGGTCGACTCAAATAAACTATCATTAAACATTCAAAAAACCTCTTACATTACAATAAGCAACAAAAATATAGGAGAAAACTTTAAAATAAAACTAAAAGATGTCGAACTAACCCGAACAAATACCGCGAAAATCCTGGGAATCATTATAGACGACAAACTAACATTCAAAGAACACATAAACACACTAGTAAAAAACTTGCAAAATATATGTACATCCTTGTTAAATTAATAAAATCCATTCCACTGTATGTTCTACGCAAAATATATATTGCACACGTTCACCCCCACATACTCTACTGTCTCTCTGTATATGGAACAACACCCAAATCAAACACACGACAAATCATAACAATGCAAAAACGAATCATAAGACTTCTCAGCGGCAGTAGAGACTTCTATAGTCATACACCACCTTTCTTTAAAAAAACTTAACATATTGCAATTTGAACATCTACTAAACCTCTCCCTCCTAAAGGAAATCCACAAAGTAATAAATAATAACACATGCGAATTCCTAAAAACAAACCACCAAAACAATCAAATTGAAAGAGGAATAACCTTAAGGAACAACAATCACCTAAAACCACCTTTGTACAGGCTCACTAAAGCACGACAAGCAGTAAGCTATACTTCCACCAATCTGTTTAACAACCTCCCAGATGACATAAAAAATGAAAGATCAATAAAATCATATGCGCGCAAAATTAAAAAAATGTACATAAATTCGTATTGATCCACTATTATTATTATTATTACTACTTATTATTATTACATTATTATTATTATTATTATAATTATTATTATTATTATTATATTATTATTATTATTATTATTATTATTATTATTATTATTATTATTATTATTTTTATCACTAGTATTATTGGTATTATCATTAGCATTATTAGAATTGTCCTTATTATTATTATTATTATTATTATTATTATTATTATTATTATTATTACTATTATTATTATTATTATTATTATTATTATTATTATATATTATTATTATTATTATTATTATTATTATTATTATTATTATTATTATTATTAATTATTATTATTATTATTACTATTATATTTATTATTTATTATTATTACTATTATTATTATTATTATTATTATTATTATTATTATTATTATTATTATTATTATTATTATTATTATTATTATTACTATTATTATTATTATTATTATTATTATTATTAATATTATAATTTACTGATTACAACTATTATTACTATTTAATATTATTAGTAGTTAGTATCATTATTATTTTACTTTCGTTATTATTTTATATTATTATTATTATTATTATTATTATTATTATATATTATTATTATTATTATTATTATTATTATATTATTATTATTGTAATTATCATTATATTATTATTATTATTTTTTATTATTATTATTATTATTATTATTATTATTATTATTATTTATTATTTATTATATTTTATTATTTTATTTTATTATATTATTATTATTATATTATATTATTATTATTATTACATTATTATTATTATCATAGTAAACATCATAAGTAACGTCATTGCTATCGTTACTAGCATGATCAAAATTTCTTTTTGTTACTCTAGCAGTAACCTATCTTAACCTGTATTAAATAAAGTATAATTATGTATATATATTGATGTATTAAATATTGGGGCTCAAAGGAAACCACAGTGTTTTCCCCTAGCAGCCCCTTTTCAGAAAACTGGACAGCCACTATATTATTGTTATGTTTATTATTGAATTTAGTAGAGTAGGACCTACTTTTAAATTTTAAACCTGTAAATGTACCAATTTCTGAATAAAATGTTTTGAATTGAATTATTATTATTATTATTATAATTTATGTAGTAGATAATCCTATAACGCAAGCGATTTCATACACTAACAGTAATGTTGTACTATTTTTAATAGTATTACTGCTGGAAATGGTAATTATTATTATTATTATTATTATTATTATTATTATTATTATTATTATTATTATATTATATTATTATTATTATTATTATTATTATTATTATTATTATTATTATTATTATTATTATTATTATTATTATTATTATTATTAGTTTTATTATCACTATTATATTTCCTTTATCTTTACTTTTTCTTTAATTATATTGCTATTACAGAAATTAGTTGTAGAATAAATATAAAAATTCCTGTTCCTGTTATTATTATTTTTTTGAAAATTTTTTTTAATTTTTTTTTTTTTTTTTTTTTTTTTTTTTTTTTTTTAGTTCATTATTATTATTATTGCTATCTTTACTTCTTAATGTTTTATAATTAATATATTTATTATTGCTCATTATATTATATGTATCATATTAGTATCTTAATGGTTATTAAAATATATTGATGAACTATTTATCAACTAAACTTTGGAGATGAATGGAAACCAATGTGTATCCCATTAGAAGCCCCTTTTCAGAGCAATGTACAGCTAACAAATTATTAATATTACATTTAGTAGAATACGACCTACTGACACGTTGTAAAATTTGCAACTGTACTTCTGAATAAAATATAGAAATGAAAAATGAAATGAAATTTTGTCAAATATTTCATTAATTTTTTGGATTATATATATATATATATATATATATATATATATATATATATATATATATATATATATATATATATATATATATATATATATATATATATATATATATATATATATATATATATATAATGTCCTGTCTCTTCCAGTCTTCCGCAAGAACGGCCCCAGCCTTGGCGAGGAGACGTTTCTAGCATTTTAGTGCCACTAACTGGTCTGACTTGCGGTTGCATTTTCTGATTTCCTATAGAATAATTACTGTTTCCGTGGGAGGAGTCCAACGGAGTGTGCAGAACGCATAACCGAGGTGATTCTCTCTGGCAAGGAGACGTACATTCCATATTTTTTCCATTCTACTAAACCAAACCAACCTTGGTTTAACTCTACTTGTTCTCGTGCTATCCGCCGCAGGGATGTTGCCTTCAGGGACTTTCTTCAACCTCCAGAAACTTACGCAACTTATATTTCATCCCGGAATCGTGCAAAGTTCATTCTCCATAACACTAAAAACTCATTTCTCCGTTTAAAATGCAACAATTTTTCTGGTTCCTCTTCTTCACGCTCTTTCTGGTATTTTGCAAAAGAGGTCAACTCTACCTTTGCTTCTTCCTCTTTCAATCCTCAGTATCTTCCGACGGTACAACTCCCGTTTTCCCTTCCTCTAAAGCTGAACTCTTCGCGCAAATTTTTGCTTTTAATTCAACCTTAAACTATTCCGGAGCTGTTCCTATTCCTTCAACCCCCTCCAACTCATTTATGCCTAACATTGTAATTTCTTCTAAAGACGTCATTTCTGCTCTCTCTGAGCTTAACACTAAGAAGGAGTACGGTCCTGATGGTATCCTTCCTGTGGTTCTCAAAACTTGTGCCTCCGAGGTAGCCCCCTGCCTTGGTAAACTATTTCATCTACGTCTTTCTGCTTCAACCTTCCCTTCCTGCAGGAAACGTGCACTCATTCAGCCTGTGCCGAAGAAGGGGGACTCATCTCAACCCTCAAACTACCGTCCCATTTCTTTAATCTCCGTTCTTTCTAAAGTTTTCGGATCTATCCTTAACAGGAAGATTTGGAAACATCTCAGTTCTTCTAATCTTATATCTGATCGCCAGTATGGCTTT
>SEYY01016358.1:5000-7500 GCA_009176605.1 Armadillidium nasatum
TTTCTCTTCTTCAATTTGAAATACGAGAAAAATCAGATGTCAGTTGCTCCAAGGACACCAATTAACTGTTGTTGGGAGGGACATTTTTCAAACTGAAAATAGTAATGAAGGGTGGAGTCCACGGCATAGGAATGGATAGGAGATGAAGTAACAGAGAGAGAGAGAGAGAGAGAGAGAAGGTCATTAATGAAAAGTAGAAAAAGTGTTTGGGATAGTGCAAAACCCTGAGTAACGCTGTTATTAATAGATTTAAAGGATAAAAGGTATCTGTCTACAACAGCTGCTATAGAACGAATAGAAAAGAAATCTATATATATATATATATATATATATATATATATATATTATATATATATATATATATATATATATATATATATATATATATATTTATATCTCCTCCGGTGGGCAAAGGCCAGAGGCCTACCAAATTCCACCGGAGTTGGGAAAGATCTATTATCATGGTCGATGGTGGCCGACGTGTCCAGATACACGGCGTTTGAAAGTATGCAAGTCAAAGGAAGTTGGGAAAACAGATGAAGGGAGTGTGTTCCAGACTTTACCAGTAGAGTATATGTAGACTGAGCATAGCGGTTAAGTCTGGGGTCGGAGAGTTGGACAGAGAAAGGATGAGAATGTGTAGAAAGGCGTGTCGCACGAGCTCTTCTCAATGGAGGAGGTATGCAACGAGAGAGTTCAGAAGAGCAGTGTCCGTTGTAATAGCGATAGTAAAGAGAGAGTGACGCAACAATTCGACGAGCAGAAAGAGATTGAAGAGAGTTAGTAAGAGCAGGAGAGTTGATGAGACGAAATGCCCTTGACTCCACCTTCTCTAAGAGAGCTGTATGTGTGGAACCACCCCAGATGTGCGAAGCATACTCCATACAGGGACGAACAACACCCCCTATATAGAGCAAGCAACTGGGGTGGCGTGAAGTAATTCTGAAGGCGCCTCAGAACACCCAACCTCTTAGAAGCTTGTTTAGAAAGAGAAGTAATGTGATCTTTCCAAGAAAGATCACGAGAAAAAGAAACACCAAGAATATTAAGGACAGATGAAGGCTTGAGTTGTGTGTTTTCGAAGAAGATATCATAGTTGTGTGGAAGATTGTGTCGAGTGGAGAGATGGAGGAACTGAGTTTTTGAGGCATTGAAAACAACCATGTTTTCTCTGCCCCAATTTGAAATACGGGAAAGATCAGAGGTTAGTTGTTCCAAGGCTACCCTTTTCGAGTCTATCAACTATCTATTTATATATATATATATATATATATATATATATATATATATATATATATATATATATATATATATATATATATATATATATATATATATACCGAAAGAGAAAAGTCTGGAAATTAAAGCTTTGTGCCAAATTCTATTGAAGGCTTTCGATACGTCTTGCGCAACAGCGATAGATTCATCGAAACAACAAAGACCGGAAGGCCAAGAGTCAGAAAGAAGGGAAAGAAGATCACAAGTAAAACGTTCTTTACGAAAGTCATAATGTCGATCAGAGATAAGATTAGAAGAATTGAAGTGTTTCCAAATCTTCCTGTTAAGGATAGATTCGAAAATATTGGAAAGAGCGAAGGTTAAAGAAATGAGAGAAGGAGTCCCCTTCTTCTGAACAGGCCGAATGAGCACACGTTTCCAGCTAGAAGGGAAGGTCAAAGTACAAAAACAGAGACAAAATAGTTTACCAAGATTGATGCAATCTCAGAAGAACAACTTTTGAGAACCGCAGGAGGAATACCATCACGACTATATATATATATATATATATATATATATATATATATATATATATATATATATATATATATATATATATATATATATATATATATATATATATATATATATATATATATATATATATATATATATATATATATATATATATATATATATATATATATATATATATATATATATATATATATATATATATATATATATATATATATATATATATATATATATAATATATATATATATATATATATATATATATATATATATATATATATATATATATATATATATATATATATATATATATATATATATATATATATATATATATATATATATATATATATAGTGTTAAGCTCAGAGAGAGCTGAAATGACATCTTTAGAAGAAATTAAAATATTAGTCATAAATGAGTTTGAGGGGGTTGAAGGAGGAGAAATAATTCCGGAATCGTTTAAGGTGGGGTTATAGACAAAAGTTTGAGCGAAGAATTTGTCTTTAGTAGAAGATAAGACGGCAGTTGTGTCATTCAGTAGATACTAGAGAAGAGAAAGAAGATGAGGCAAAGTTATAGTTGACATTTATTGCAAAATGCCAGAAAGGGTGAGAATAAAAGGAACCAGAAAGATTAATGAATTTTCGACTGGAAAAAGGTTTTCTAGATGACATATGTTGAATGAGTTTCTGGTGTTTGAAGATGACAGTTATCCCTGAAGGCAGCATCCCTGCGGAGGATAGC
>SEYY01016358.1:17500-20000 GCA_009176605.1 Armadillidium nasatum
GAAGAAATAATTTTTAAATCTCACATCACAACGTTTGCTAGGGAGACCTCAAAGAAATTGTGGATTCTTTTTACATTCCGATATTTCTTCTTAGCTATTCCAGTTATACAAAAGATTCTTTCACTCTTCTTTGGAATATTGTTCCCATATTTCTGGGGAAGAAGGAGCTCTGGTTTCATCCGTTTCCTCGATTAGGTTTTCAAAGGCAAAAGCATTAAAATTGTTTCGTACCTTTCATTTCAGTTGACCCAAAACCAGTGATGGCGAACCTGTGACCAGCGGGTCACGAACTGACACACCACCATCTTTCCAGTGACCCATGAGACGAGTAGGAAACTCAAGAAATTGATTTGTTTTAAATAAAATGAAATATTTCTCAGAATTTATGTAGTACTGCCAAACGTACGACGATGTTTTCAACTCTTCCATCCGTTCCTTGGATAATCTACAATGTTTTGTTCAATTGCGGTGATAAACTATTATAAAAATCAATTAAAATTAAATTATAACGAAGCATTTCTGAAATAGTTTATACACCTATGTATGTTATCTGATTGCTTTTCACTTCGCAATTTATCATTTGGCAATCTTTAGTGTTTTAATCTATTCGTTTCTTTGTGATCATACTAATTTAGTTTGTAATAGGTTTTGTGCATATGCAAATTATAACCTACCTATCCATGAACTATAAAATCAACCACCAGGAATCTCCTTAGTATGGATACGAGTGCTGCTTGCGTTAAGATGAAGACAACAAAATATGAACCTGGAATAAAAGCATCGATTGCTAAAAAACAGCAAGAAGTCTAGCACTAAAAATATATATTAGGAAGTCTATGAGAGACCCATTAACGTTTCTAAAACCCTAAACCTATATACGTACTCCATAGGCGAGTGCTCGATGGAATTATTCACTCGTATGCCATCACTTTTGAGACGTCTTCTACAACATGGGTGCAGTATCTTTAGATCAATTTCTTATCAACAATGGCAATTCTATCCTTGACAACTGTGATGCGTGATTATTTAGTTATCTCTATTCTGCGGAATTCTATTCTTCCTCCAGTTTTTCCTTTTATATATATATATATATATATATATATATATATATATATATATATATATATATATATATATATATATATATAATATATATATATATATATATATATATATATATATATATATATATATATATATATATATATATATATATACTGAAGGAAGCTTGGGTCTGCAGAACTCAAATTTGCTGTTGGTGAACCTTGTGAGTTTTTTTTTTTATTTTATATTTAGTTTTTCCTTAATTTTTTTTAAAAAAAAAAAAAACCGTCAAAAAAAAAAAAAAATAAAAAAAAAAAAAAAAAAAAAAAAAAAAATAAAAAAAAAAAAGGAAAATAGTATAAATAAATACTAAATATAGCCTTTCTTAATTTATAAAAAATAACCCTAGAAAATTTGTAAAACTCATTTTCAGAAAAGACCCCAACTGGATTATAAGAAAAATTAAATTAGTTGTAAATTCACCACTCTTCCTAACTCAATTCTCTTGGATTACTCTTACTCTTAGTAGTTGCTCTACTATATATATATATATATATATATATATATATATATATATATATATATATATATATATATATATATATATATATATATATATATATATATATATATATATATATATATGATATGAGTGTGTGTGTGTGTATAAAATTAGCATAGATAAAGAAACATAGAAATACTCTCTCATTAAATGCCACAGAACATAAAATAAATCATGGGCTTATATGGGAATCAGAATGTTTTTTATTATTATTATTATTTTTTTACAATAGTTCTAGAAGAGAAGATATATGGGTATATTACTCGAGGCAAAGAAAGAGCGTTGATCAGTAGCGCCTTCTACCAACATTGTGTCATTAGAGCGTTTAGCACTGCATAAGTCAGAAGATGGGTTGAAAAAAAAAAAAAAAAGAAGAAAGTATTTCATATCTAAGACCATATTTTCAGTAGAATGAATGTAAGAATATAAAATGGGATGGTAGAATTTAATAAATAAAGAAAGAAAATGTACTGAAAAATAAGGAAAATAGGGAAAGTATTCTACCTTGTGGTAACTATAGAATTAAAAGAGTGACTCAACCATTCTGTGTAGGGGAAAAGATGTAGAACTCAAGAAATCTAAGATAGAGCGAGTTAGTAAGAGTATATCTGCTAAGAATAAACGTATTCCCAAAGCTTTAGACTGTACCTTTTAAAAAGACCAGCATGCCTGGGTTTATTGTCCTTTTTGTACATATCTGGTACTCCATACAGAGGCTAACAATACCCACACAAATGTATAAAACTGGAAATTTATTAATTTCTCTTTAAACTTCTATATGACTATTAGAATCTTATAAAACAGAGATCTCAGTTTATATATTATAATTAAAGCTACAAAAACGAAGATACTTTTCATCAATCTTTTCACAACGAACTAATAGAGTTCATAAGT
>SEYY01016358.1:32500-34016 GCA_009176605.1 Armadillidium nasatum
ACCCAATCTAAGAATTATCCCACCCAATAATAAAATAAACAAACACATGAAATAATAGACAAAGGTACACTAACCTGACATCATCAAGTCTGACGAGACATCAACTTCTCCATTCCAAGGTGTGCACGTGAGTAACGTGGAAAAGTTTTGTTAATTGCATAGTTTGACAATGTTAGTAAACTAATCAATTAATATTCTTCCGGTACATGTACCATAGGAAGAGGAATGTTGGATGGAGTGTCGTATAACTCGATAGATGATGTATCAAAAGTGATAGATGGAGGTGTTTGTCGTGGTAAGAAACGAAGTATTCGGGGTCGAGTAGGAAGAGTAGTTCTAGTAAGAGGTATTGGTACTGGAGGTGAATGAAGAGAAGGAATGAGTGCGGTAGAAGTAGGGTTTACATTGGAAGATGAAGGTATTATAATAGGAGTTGTATAAGGTGAAGGAATATTAATAGGATTAGATTGATTATGAAATTTGGATAAACGTTTAATTTTAATATGAAAAATTAAAATAACAATAATTAGAATAAGTAAACCTATTAATATGGAAGCAGAATTCGCATAAGGAAATATGCGAGTAGTTAAGAAATGAGAATTTTGAAGAGTGTTATTTAAATTATCCAATTGAGTATCCCAATGAATAATTGGAAGATTAGACAATTTAAGGATTTTCACATGTTCAAAAGAATGGTTTAAGTAGGAATAGATAATTGGGAATTTCAGGTGTATTAAGTAAAAAGGAAACATTTCTAGAGATGTGAGAAGGGTTCTCGAATTTATATTGAGAAGAAGTCAATGTACAACCAAGCTTTAAAGCATAGATTGAAGAAATTCGAATATCCTTCACTACATGTCCCTTGTAACAACTTAATTGTCCATCCAGAGGTTTAGTTATAGAGATAAGCAAGGTAGATTGAGCAGACGCAGTGACTGGCTCATTAGAAAGATAAGGTTCATGGTTACAATGAATAGGAGTAGGGTTATTGTGATCTAGATATGAATTATTTGTATACAAAAATAATTCACAAGAAGGTGAAGAAAAAGAATTTATAGATTGTAGCATAGGACATACAGTTAAGTTATGTACATGCAAACAATAAGAAAATTGTATGGTAGAAAGATATGTATACTTCATAAGTGATTTACTAACAAAGAATACATTATATGTAGGACGTAAGATAATACGAGAAGATAAAGAAACGGTAGAATTTAAAGTAGAAGGAGTAGGAAAAGGAATAAGATGATATACATTAAAGACATCATTTCTCATGAAAAGGAATGATAGTTATGATGTGATACGAAGAAGAATCTGGAATAGTCCAGGAAGCAGAAAGAAAATTGTAGAAATTTTCAATTGAAAATGGAAGAATTGGAGATAATTTAGTAACTTTTATATTTTCAGAAATATAAGGTAATAACGAATCAAAAGTATAAAGGTTATAGGAAGTTGTTTTCCTATGAGATAGTTGATAAGCATCCAAAAGTATAGATTTTATATTGTTTATATTAAC
>SEYY01016359.1:5000-12500 GCA_009176605.1 Armadillidium nasatum
AAATCTGTCATTCATCTCCTTCATTAATGTTTCAGTATCCTTAAAACTCCCTTAGACTTAATAACATTGTTAACACAACTTTCAATGTTGAAAAACAAGTGGTATCACATCTGACAAACATGATTCAGCTGAACTTATAGTCTTTGTTAATTCTTCAAAAGGCTTAAGGATATTAATACAATTATTTAAAATGTCATTTTCGTCAGCTGTTAGAGGCTTTATTTTTGTGCTGCTTGAAGCATAAATGCAAATGGCCTCATTAATTTCGCTCATCCTCTCAAGCATATGCAAACTACTATTCCAGCGTGTTTGAATATCTTGCATGACAAAAGTGGACGAACATTTAATCTTGTTTGTATTTTCTTCAGCTCATTTTGGGCTACAACGGAGTGATTGAAATGCGTAGCAATTAACCTACATTTGGTTATTAAATCGGATACACATTTTTGACTCATAATGGAATTTTTAACTACTACTATCTGAGTTTGGTGTGCAAAGCAATCTACATTTTTCACTCTTTTATTTTTTTACTATCCGCAAATACGGATGCGGTTGCGGATATCCAATTGCGGATATCCGCGGATGCGGATATTGGAAAAATGATGCGGATATCCGCAGTTGCGGATGCGGATGCGGATATCCGGTCCACCTCTAATATATATATATATATATATATATATATATATATATATATATATATATATATATATATATATATATATATATATATATATATATATATATATATATATATTTACATTTTTTTTTTTTCTTTTTTTTATTTTTTTTTTTTTTTTTTTTTTTTAAAAATTTATTTTAAAAAAAAGAGACATTGCCAGACGTACGATTCTTTCAAGCGTTATAAAAAAGTAAAATTTACTTACATAATAAAATTATTGCAAGAATTTTTTTTTATTTTCCAATTTTTCTTACCTAAAATTCGACAAGGATTCCAAAAATATAATCCTTTTACGTACGTTCAGTAGTTTTTGATATATTTAAGTGGTTCAAACTGCAGTCTGGCCTATATATATATATATATATATATATATATATATATATATATATATATATATATATATATATATATATATATATATATATATATATATATATATATATATATATATATATATATATATATATGTGTGTGTGTGTGTGTGCGTGCGTGTGTGCGTAACAATAAATCTCTATCTTAATGCCTGTAATAATAAGTTGAATTCATAAATTATTATTATTATTTCTTTTTTTTGTGTGTGTGTGCGTGTGTGTGTGACGAAATATTAGCAACTGTAATTGATATTTAATGCTGAGAGAAAGAAAGGAAAAAAAAGACTCCATCGACATGCGCACCCAATTTCAAAATTGATTTCTACTCCTTAATAATTGAGTACCAAGGTGAGGAGCTTGGCTACTTTTCTCAATCGATACTTTTTAAGCAATTTAAATAAACAATGAAGAACAATAATTTTAAAACGAAATGTCAAAAATTGATATATATTATTATTATTATTATTATTATTATTATTATTATTATTATTATTATTATTATTATTATTACCATTATTATTATTAGAACCTGGAATATTGATCCTGAAAATTCGTATTATATTTATTTTGGAGGTTTGAGCCTAGTAACACAAAATCCCGTTTGCCTTAGGTTGCCAGATTTTTTCGAAGTAGCTAAATCTGGTACCCGTCAATAGCGCTACATATACTATTACTACTCACAACAACGGTTATTGCTGACTTGCCATATACCTTACAAAGTTTAAAATATGACAGAGAACATTTCTCATTGCCACACAACGTTCATATTATAAGGTTAAATCAATATATATTATCTACTTGAGATAGAACTAATGAACCGTAAACATAATAGTTGCCAGGTCTAGTGACTCCAAATATATATAATACTTTTTTACTAAAGGGGAGGTGAACGGCGTTGCCAAATTTAAAATTAACATGTTAATTCACTCTGTAATAACTGAAGTATTAAATCACAGAGGATGCAATGATTTAACCTTGGGGAAACCGCAGTGTTTTGCGGGTTTCAAGGTTCAAGGTTAACTCTGAACCAACAATAAAGGCGTGGTCTATGTAATATAAGAACCTAATATAATATAACTGTTTTATTGATACAAATCAATATATATATTTCACATTTTTTTTATGAAAAAAAATTGGGCTCGCTGTTACCAAGACTAATATTTTTGTTAGTATTTTATTATTACTTGTATTATTAATACTGCTAATAATAATGATAATTATCGATCTATTGGTAGGTTATATTTAAAATTTGTGACAATTGTTTCTTTAAGCAACACGGACCCTACGCACACACACACACTATATATATATATATATATATATATATATATATATATATATATATATATATATATATATATATATATATATATATATATATATATATATATATATATATATATATATAATATATAAATAAAAAAAAAAAAAAAAAAAATTTTTAAAAAAAAAAAAAAAATTTTTTTTTTTTTTGAAAACTGCTATTTTAAGAGTATTTTTACTGCATAATTGTAAAAGATAATAATTAATGAGTAACCAAATAACTCTGAAAATCAACCTTTATGTAACAAATATAAATCTAAATTTTATATATATATATATATATATATATATATATATATATATATATATATATATATATATATATAATATATATATATATATATATATATATATATATATATATATATATATATATATATATATATATATATATATATATATATATATATATATATATATATATATATATATATATATATATATATATATATATATATATATATATATATTTTTTTTTTTTTTTTTTTTTTTTTTTTTTTTTAAAATAATAAAAAAAAATAGCATACTTTTAAGAGGGAATATTCCGTTTGTCGAGAGAAGAGAGGGCGAGTGTACACTGCAAAAATTGTCCTAACGAATCGTTGGGTCAAGTGGCAAAAAATTTCACAGTAAAATTTTCAATAGAGAAAAGGCATGTTAAGCATAAGAAAGTAGCTTCACCAATTTATTTTCTAATAAGAAAATAAAAAAAATGTGTTGTGACATTTTTGCCATTTGTCCCAGCGATTCGTTAGGACAATTTTTGCCGTGTAGTTAGCGGGAGATATCACTAAAGGGGGGTGAACGGCGTTGCCAAATTTAAAATTAACATGTTAATTCATTCTGTAAGCTTATACCGGAAATTAATCTCTCATTATATATATATATATATATATATATATATATATATATATATATATATATATATATATATATATATATATATATATATATATATATATATATATATATATATATATATATATATATATATATATATATATATATATATATATATATATATAGTTGTATATAGCTTGTATTATAAATGGTCAAAAAACAAAACGAGAAGGTGATAAAGAATCGTCAATATTTCCCACAAAAAAAAAAATAAATAAACAAATAAATAATAATAATAATAATAATAATAATAATAATAATAATAATAATAATAATAATAAGTAGTAGCAGGGTGGATTTGTAATGTTTAGGTGTGTTTAACCGCATAGCATAATGCTGAAGATTTAATCTAACGTTTAATGCCATGGTGATATTTTCTTTTGACAGATGGCTGTGTGAAAACCAAAATGTCGAGCATATATAAAGTATACCCTATAAGATGGGTGATTTTATTCCTCTTTGTGGCGTACTCTATGTCAAATGCCTTCCAGTGGATTCAGTACTCTATTATTACCAATATTATTATGACTTATTATGGGGTTTCTGCGAACTTGGGTTGACTGGTGCTCCATGATATATATGGTGACTTATATTCCTCTAATATTCCCAGGCGTCTTGGTACCTCGAAAGACAGGTATGTAGTCAGTCCTTTGATAGTATTGATATTAGTAGTTTGTTCTTTTGGTTTTCATTAAGGGAAGGTATCTATTTATTAATAGGGTTTGAGAAGGGCTGTACTCATAGGCTTCCTGCGGGACAATGATCGGAGCCTGGATCAAGTGTGGATCCGTGGATGAGAATCGTTTCTGGTTGAGCTTTATTGGTCAGATGGTTTCGGCAATGTCGCAAATCTTCATCCTTGGAATACCACCACGACTGGCGGCAGTCTGGTTCAGCGCGGATCAGGTATCCACGGCATGTGCTGTCGGGGTCTTCGGGAATCAGGTGAGAACTTTTCATTCAGAAAATGTCGAAGAGACTTCTATTGCTCCTCTTCGTCACCTCCACCTTCTCCTTCCATCATTTTTCTCTTCCTAAATTTCATGTTTTTAATAATAGTAATAATAATAACAACATTGTTTCTCTCTTTTGTTTTTGTATATTTTGTTTAGCTTTTCAATTTCCATTTTTGAAACTAAGAGTGAAAAATTGATTTGCATTATTTTGGTTCTTGTCGGTTATATAACCCCAAATTAATTTGTCCTCGAAAGGTCAAAATATTGTTAATAATTACATCGATATATCGATTGTAATAACAATTGCACCGATATATCGATTATAATAACAATTGCATAGATATATCGATTATAATAACAATTACATCGACACATCGATTATCGTTTGTATTTCATCACTCAAAGGGTCGAGGGCTATAAAACTGTCAAGTACCTTTTTTCGTCATATATATATATATATATATATATATATATATATATATATATATATATATATATATATATATATATATATATATATATATATATATATATATATATATATATATATATATATATATATAGTATATATATATATATATATATATATATATATTATATATATTTTTTTGTCATTTTACTGAATATTTATTCCTCTGATTCGAAAAACTTTTATGGGAGACCAACTGAACTTCTGGGGGGAGGGGGGTTTATGTGGACTCCCACTAGTTGCGCCTATGGGAAATGGGACATTAATATAAAAAAATGTTTTTGTATTATTGCGCCGTAAAAAGTCGCAATTGCGTTTGATTTTGCGAGTTTACATAAAGCTCGATTGGGGGACCTCATAAAATGCAGTTTATGGTCGTGTTGAGTTACAATTAAATGTTTGATGACTCTCTCTCTCTCTCTCTCTCTCTCTCTCTCTCTCTCTCTCTCTCTCTCTCCTCTCTCTCTCTCTCTCTCTCTCTCTCTCTCTCTCTCTCTCTCATTCATTTAATCTCCTTTCCGTCTTTGTTTTTTCTCTCTCTCTCTCTCTCTCTCTTCTCTCTTTCAATCACCCTCTCCTCGTCTTTATTTTTTTTCTCTCTCTCTCTCTTATCACTTTAATTCTATTATTATTATTATTATTATTTATTTTTAAAACTAAATTTTATTTATTTTATTATTATTATTATTATTATTTATTTTCAAAACTAAATTTTATTTTCATTATATAATTACTGTATGTTTAAGTGCCTTTTATAAAATATCTTTGCATTTTTATCTCTCTGACGAGATAATTCGGTTGCTATGGTAACCATCTTATCAGTCAAGTTCTTATGTGAAATTTAAATAAATAAAAAATCAGATTTAATTACTATTTAATCCATTACTATTATATTTATTTGATTTCCTGTCAGTTAGGAGTGGCTATGGGTTTCCTTTTGCCCCCGGTAATAGTCCCCACTTCGGAGGATAAGGATGAAATTGCCCATGGTCTTAGGATAATGTTCTTCGGGGTTGCCTCCTTATGTACCGCCCTGTTCATTCTCATTATATTTGGTAGGTTATATATATATATATATATATATATATATATATATATATATATATATATATATATATATATATATATATATATATATATATATATATATATATATATATATATATATATATATATATATATATATATATTATTATTTTTTTTTTTTTTCGAGTCAGTCGTGACTCATTATCAATTTACTTTGTTTTTCTTTCTCTTTTTCCAGATTATATATTGATAATAAGTCATGAATTGACTCGAAACGTTAATATAACTTAATAAAGTGATTATTACTGTGATATATATATATATATATATATATATATATATATATATATATATATATATATATATATATATATATATATATATATATATATATATATATATATATATATATATATATATATTCAAAAACTACTAAACGTACGTTAAAAAGGATAACATTTTTTTGGAATCCTTGAAGAATTTTTGATAAAGAAAAAATTGAGAATTAGAAAAAAAAACTTATAATAATTTTAATAACTACGTAATTTATAGTTTCTTCATACGTTTCACGACATCATAGGTCTGGTAGTGGTCTCTTTTTCTGAGATAAATTTGGCGAAATTGGAGTAAAATAAATTTCGCGATTGTAAGAAAATTGTAAAACATGTGAAATATATATATATATATATATATATATATTATATATATATATATATATATATATATATATATATATATATATTATATATATAATATATATATATATATATAATAATATATATGGTGTAATACAGCAGTAGGCTTGTATCCATCTATCAGTTAGGACTGTATACCCACGGCAAACTTCGGTCGTTCAGGTTATGCTAAGTCGAATTAGGTACGCTCGAAAACTAAATAAAAAATAATAATAATAATAATATTTCCTCAATTATCAACAAAAAAGCCATTTTTTTAAACTTATTTTCACATCTTTTATTAATTTTCCTTTACTCAAATTTCTTCCAAGGATTCCAAAAATGTTATCCTTTTTAACGTACGTTTAGTAGTTTTTGAAATATGTATGGATGCTAAAGTACAATCTGACCATATATATATATATATATATATATATATATATATATATATATATATATATATATATATATATATATATATATATATATATATATATATATATATATATATATATATATATATATATATATATATATATATCGTATATACATTAAGAGAACCCCATCAATCTTTTATACTATGATAGCATCCTACTGTGCGCTGATAATATTATTATTATTCCCCACATTTATTGTCTTAACCCTCCTTCATTTTCATGTCCCTCCCTCCCCCTCCCTCCCCTCTTACTCTTCCCCATTTTCCCCCTCTTCTCCACTTGTCTTTCGTAATATCCCCCCCTTTTTTTTTATTGCAATGTCAACAGTTCAGCTTATGAAAATGGATCAGAGGTTGGCGTTGCCTAGCAACGTGATTGCCAGTCTATCAGACAGTCATAGTCAAACGCAGTCACGGGCAGGAAGATATTTATTAACGAGTCAGACCGTTAATATTGCATTGCGATGCTTTTTTTTTTTTTTTTTTTTTGTAGTTTTTTTTTTTTTTTTTTTTTTAATTTTTTAATTTATTATTATATATATTATATATATATATATATATATATATATATATATATATATATATATATATATATAATATATATATATATATATATATATATATATATATATAATATATATAATCGAGGTAAAAGGTCAGTGACCT